>RPOG01006614.1:0-22810 GCA_008086565.1 Thalassoma bifasciatum | reverse complement strand
AGATAGTGTGAAAAACACAAAGCAGTGTGAAAAGAGAGGAATACTTTAAGTGACATTAACTTACATTGAACATTGCAGGCCTACCTGTTATACTGTCATTGATTTCACCATTGAGACAACTATTTTCATTCTAAGACATTTTACTCCATAAAATTAAGGTAGGCATTAAACCATCTACTAATTACTCACACACAAACACGCACACACACACACACCTCTCCAGCGAAGTTTCGTTCCAAGCGTACTAAAGAAGGCATGCTTGCTAGCAGTGAGTCCAGGTGGTTATGTCCCATCTGTTTGTAAGGTATTTGCTCTCCAGTCAGCTCCTTGTATTCTGATTTCAGTTGAAATAATGACACTCCTCCACCTTTATTGGCCTGGAGAACAGCCTGAAGCATCTTCTTCACTAGCTCCAAATCTGCCATCTGACAAAATCATTAGAAGCAAGCAAATTAAAGAACATTAGATGAAAATGGTCTCTTGCTAAATAAAAGTGTCTTTACAGGTTAAGACATAAATTCTTCACTCATAGAGATTGACGGATGGAGGGATCTTTGATATTAGTAACTAAATGGATGAACCAGTACTTAAATTGCATCTTTTCGGTCTTTCTGACCACTCAAAGCTCTTTACGCTGCTAGTCTACTTGACCCATTTGATCCACACCACATTCACACCTTAATACCAGACTGCTTTGGTAGGGGACCATAAGTTCTGATGAACACATTCATACCCATACACACACCACTGGCTGACAGCTGGGGCAATTTGGGGTTGAGTGTCTTGCTCAAGGACACCCCGTCAAATGTCTACAGGAACTGGGAACCATTGACTGATAGACTGGCGTTTTCTCTAAGGCTTCAAAAGTCTGGACATATTTTGTCATTATGACTGTAAAATGAGCTAAATATGCTCTTCTGAGAGTTTTAGTTTTGTGCAACCATTCATATTTTCTGAGAAAAGGCCAAAAAATTTTGAATTTTTTTTAGTAATATACTTTCTTTCTTTCTCCCGCCACTTGAACCTCAAACTCAGACCCCTGGACATGTATGAAAAGTCAGGAAAATTTGCCTACCCCCCCAGTCCACAAATAAAATTTTAATATTTTGATACTTTCAAAATTTCAAGACACTCCATAGTGCCCCCTATTGAGAAAGAACAGCAGCCCTGCCAGCTACCTTTAACTTCATAAATCAAACTGTAGGGGTGGAATTAACATGTCAATACCTACAAAAAATTATCTAGGGAGGATGTCGGAATCTTAACAGGAAGTTCGGAATTTAGCATTTAAAAGTGGATTTTTCTGATCACAGGGTGTGTATGTGAATGAACTTGTCCAAGGGCTTTTGGGGGTTTTTTTTCTGATCAACTACATCTTTCACTCATTTGTACAACAGATGTTAAGGATAAAAAGTTATCACAAGAACTTGCGTAAACTCAATGTGTGTGGCCACTGGAGGCCACCAAAAATGAAGATTTTTCACAATCTCCGATTGGCATCAGCATTGGATAAAATATTTTATGCAAATCTTTCATGCTAGGACATTTCAAGAAATATTGTTTTTTTTATGGAAATAGTCAAAGAAAAACTTCAGCAATTTAACATCAAAGGTTCAAATCTTTTGTACTAGTAGGGTACGTATTTTTTCGAACTTGTCCCAGGTTTTTCGTCGGATCAGCCTGAAATGAAGCCTAAGCATACTAGACACATAGAAGATGATAAGTTATCAAAAGAATTTCAGGGGTCTGGGACCTTGACTATCAAAGGAGCCGTTTTGCTTTATTTAACACGGATCAAAATCATTCTAAAGCCACAAAAATTTTCACAAAAAAGGCAGTACAATGTTTAAGTATATACAAAAGTAAAACATTTAAAATAAAAAAAATAAGAAGTTGTTCTGAATTTAAGAAACTGTAGCGCTACAAAAAGAACACAAATGTTGCTCAATTCATCATTTTTTCTTTGCTAGATTCTTGCCAAAAATGACACTTATATAAAGCCGTCTGGTAGCAGTTAGATGAATCCATACATGCAGAATTGAAATATCCATTTTCTTCCAGATTTGTCTTTTTGTTGATATAGTTATCTTTCCAGGGGTTTAAAACTTGAGGTTAGCCACAGGAGAAAGGAAAGTTGGTGGGCTGTTATGTTATAAACTGCAAAAAACTGAAATCTAAGCAATTGTTGATGTCTTATTGTTAGTAGAAAATGTCTTTTTAGACCTGATATGAGCCACATTTAACAGACCAGTCCAGAATTTTTTTTTCTTTCAAGTTATTTAAGGACAGAATGTCTGGATTATTTGTAATGAGGGGAAAAGCAAATTTGTCTTACTCCATTAGCAGACCTTTTTTTATTATTATTATTATTATTATTATTACACATTACAAGCAATTCAGACCTCATTTTTGTTTTTAGATATCATGGAATAAGACTTTTTTCTGAACTAGAAAGTATGAGGCTCATTTCAAGTCTAAAAAGATATTTTCTGCCAACAGTAAGACATTAAAACTTGCTTAGATTTTAGATTTTTGCAGGTGAAGTAGAGAGGTGACAGGCTTTATTCTAAGATGCGATACATATTTAGTTTGAATGCTAAATTCTATTATGATTTTATTTAGTGTCAATATTGTTAATCATCAATACCCTGTGCAAGAAAACTAAAAATTCCTAATTTTTGCAAAAAAAAAATGTTTAAGCTACAGAGAGCCACTGCAAAGGAGTCAAAGAGCCACACGAGGCTCCAGAGACAAAGGTTGCAGACCCATGTACATGAGACTCAAAATTTCTGTGAGGACTCTTTTGCTATGCCATTTTCATTTTACTTGCTATGACAACAAAACGTTCAGAAAATGTCCTGAGAAAAGGTGCTTTGGCCCATTTTTTCTGGAATACCCCAAACTTTCAATATCTGGAGTTCTTTTCAATGTACTGTATGTTATTTAGGATAAAAAATATTTAGACTGAAGAAAAACACAAACATTATTGCCTTTTAGAGGTTTAGGGAACAAAAACAAATTGTAAAACATAAACTGAAAAGTTAAACATCAGCAAATATTTACAAAACAACATTTATGACACTTTTTCTTTTGATTTGTAAAAAATAAAGGGACATTGGAAAGCATCAACAGAACTTCCAGCACCTGTCAGTGTGAAACAAGTTTCCCTTTGGTCATGTAGCAACTGCAACTTGCCGTGACTGAGTAATGCAGCAACTGCCTCATGCCTTGACTGAATGATGCAGTCTGAAGGGCTTGGGCCGCTTTCAGGTTTAATTTTCAACAATTTTGCTTCTTAAGTCCCCCCGTGCTTGGTGTGACACACAAAAGCACCCAACACAAAGGTTGAATCAGCTTTTTTCAATCTAACTGGTGTCAGGTGTGATTTCTATATTGCCTGCCACAGCCAAGTTTAAATAAGCATCACTTGCTTGAAATCAAGTGATTTACCCACAATTCTAAACGGTGCCAACAATTTTGTCTGGCCCAATTTTTTGCGTTTTGTGTAAAATTGTGTCAGTTATAGCTTTTTTCCTCAGCTTTTTGTGCTTCTTCAATGCACATCAAGGAAATAAACACATTTATACCAAAAACATTTGTAATTGCAACAATCTCTGGGCGAAATGGTGTATTTTCTGGAAAAATTCCTGGGGCGCTAATACTTTCTTCTATGACTGTATATGGGTCAATGACAAAAAGAGGGTCTAAAAACGTACTTTTAAAAAGTTCTTTGAAAATGGATAAAAACATATTTCTGAGTGAAAAATTATGTTTTCTAACAGATTTCAGTAGTTGACCAACATTTCAAAGTTTTTAGGTTCATTATTTTTTAGTATTTTTAATTTGAGCACCCAAAAATGTCAGGTGGCTCAACCAAATATATGAAAATATATTTATATGTTCCTGTTATTTTTTCTGTGTGAAATTATTGGCAAGTATCTCTCAAGTGTCTGTAGTGACTCATACATTTTCATTTTGTGTGTTTCATTTCTTTTATTTGTGAATAAGATAAATAATTTGATGTTAAAATAACATTTCACATTATTACATTGGTTGTACCACCTGACATGGAAATTGTTCCAGTCACCAATGAAGTGAAAAAACCTTTTTTATCAGTATTTCAGAGAAATCTACAAACTTTTCCACTTGGTCACAAATGTCATTTGGGCTCCTCTGGCTGATGCAGTTTCCTGTTTCCTGTTTTATTCTCTTCACTTTAAAATAAAAGTCTAATGTTACGGTTGCACCACCCTGACATTTGACAAGGTGAAAATTACGGGTCAAAAGTTTTTTACATTTCTCAACAGCTTAAAAATTCTTTTTATTTGCAAAGAATGTTTTATTTAAAAAGGTTCAAGCATAAAATAATGCCACTGTATTTTTAATTTCCATTTACAATAACTGACATTCAATTTTTAGAGTTTAATTACTGTGGATACTTGTTAGGACGGTTGCACCACCTGACATTTTGGGGGTTTGAGGAACCAAAACACAGAAAAACATGTTATATTTTAATAGTTTAAAGATGTGTTCAAATAACACAGGTTTCATAGAATAAAGAAATACATGTGATGAAATACTCGATTCATGATGGAAGGAAATATTGCACTCAGACACAAAAAAGGGACGTCACGTCATTGACCCACCTATCAAAACTGAACCAGTGCATCATGAATCCATCCCTTTTTATGTTTTTATATTTTTTTAAATGATAATTCTCTTGTTTCATATTTCGAGTTTCCTGGAATTTAATAGCTGTTTTTTTAGAAAAATGAAAAGTACTGAAGGACGTACACTAGAGTTGTCGTAACTTCAGGCGGTTGACATAACAGATGAGATCAGAGAATCGCTGACAACCATCGCGTTTTACTCCACACCCCCTGTTGGAATTTTCTCTGCATGGACAATGTTTTCCGGAACTATCATCCACACCAAAGCTGTCATTTTATCCCCCTTAGCTTTAGCTTCATATTTGGTGATGTATTAGACTGGCCAAACACATTAAGGTAACTGTGCTTGAGTCATAATCGAGTTAACCCTCCGGCTTCCTTCTGTGACAGCGGATAGTCAAGCTACAGACACAAGGCCGTTTAAACCGGAAGCTCAAGACTCTGCTCTCACAACAAACCACGACACTGCACATCAGCCACTTTTTAGTTCTTTCTCTGAAAATCACTATCGGAAGTAGAAATAGACTAACTTTCTTTGAAGCTCTTGACCCAAATCTGTACTTGATACGGAGTAAACAAAAAAAAAAAAGAAAGTTATCTGCGAAATGACTCAGCAGCAGGAGCGTCTGACTCCAACCCTGACACAAAGAAAAGTGGGATCAAGCTCAAGAGAAACTTCTACCTTGGTCCGAACAGACGTTACAGTCAGAAGTCGGTCCAGTCGTGGCCGCACCTTGACTGTCACAGATCAGAGAGATGTGGCTGTGGCTCCGCTCCCGGACACTCTGACAACCGCTGCGGGCTCAACCTCTCCTCCGCCATGTGATTGGTCCTGAGTGTCCCGGCTGCTGGCTAATGACATTTCAACATGCACGAGAGGCCGCGTGCTGTGGTAACACCCTATGGTAACACCGTCATTAGTCCACCACTGATTAATGGGTCAATGACGTGACGTCCCTTTTTTTGTGTCCGAGAGCAATATTTCCTTCCATCATGAATTGAGTATTTCATCACATGTATTTCTTTATTCTATGAAACCTGTGTTATTTGAACACATCTTTAAACTATTAAAATATAGCATGTTTTTTTGTGTTTTGGTTCCTCAAACCCCAAAAATGTCAGGTGGTGCAACCGTCCTGACAAGTATCCACAGTAATTAAACTCTAAAAATTGAATGTCAGTTATTGTAAATGGAAATTAAAAATACAGTGGCATTATTTTATGCTTGAACCTTTTTAAATAAAACATTCTTTGCAAATAAAAAGAANATCAGCCAGAGGAGCCCAAATGACATTTGTGACCAAGTGGAAAAGTTTGTAGATTTCTCTGAAATACTGATAAAAAAGGTTTTTTCACTTCATTGGTGACTGGAACAATTTCCATGTCAGGTGGTACAACCAATGTAATAATGTGAAATGTTATTTTAACATCAAATTATTTATCTTATTCACAAATAAAAGAAATGAAACACACAAAATGAAAATGTATGAGTCACTACAGACACTTGAGAGATACTTGCCAATAATTTCACACAGAAAAAATAACAGGAACATATAAATATATTTTCATATATTTGGTTGCGCCACCTGACATTTTTGGGTGCTCAAATTAAAAATACTAAAAAATAATGAACCTAAAAACTTTGAAATGTTGGTCAACTACTGAAATCTGTTAGAAAACATAATTCTTTACTCAGAAATATGTTTTTTATCCATTTTCAAAGAACTTTTTAAAAGTACGTTTTTAGACCCTCTTTTTGTCATTGACCCTAAACACTACAAAAATGAAAACTTGGCTTTGTTGACAGTTTTTGGCCGGTAGAGTCAAAGTTTTGAGACGAAATATTCAACATTTTGGGATAAAAAGTCAAAATTTCGAGGTATCCCGTCAAAATGACGAGAAAATAAGATTTAGAAGTAACGTCCGAATTCTGAGGGAAGAAAAGTTGAATTTTTGTGGAAATAAAACCCAATTTTAATTCAAAATATCTATAATGAGTAAAAAATTTTGAGACGAAAAGTCAAAATTGTAAGATAAAATCAAAATTTTGAGACAAATGGTATAAATGATGAGATAAAAAGTCAAAATTTTGAAATAACAAAGTTAAAATTTTAAGATGAAAAAGTGAGATGATAAAGTTGAAAAATGAAAGAAGTCAAAAATTTTTTTATTAAAAATATCAAATTTTGAAATTAAAAGTTGAAACGTCCATACTAAAAACTCAGAATTTAGAGATGAGCACAAAATCAAGAGAAAGAAGCCAAAATAATAACAAATAGATATTCTTCTTAGTTACTTTTGAGTTTTCCCTCCTCAGACTCTATTCCATTTAACAAAATTTCTTAGCTAGAACCCTATCTGACAGAATATTAATAGATAAATATTTTTAATGATGCATTAAAAAGTCAAATTGTCCTTTAATCTCATTAATTTGGATATATATATATATATATATATATATTATTTTCCAGGCCTTACATTGCCAGTAACAGCAGGAAATATCATCTTTTACCTTGCAAAGAAAGCTCCAAGCCTGTAAAACACATATTATATTTCAGCCCTGGATATTCTACGGTATCATATTCATGTGGGGTTCAAAAAATGTGAGTTCTTTGTCAGGGGTGTGTTTATTACAGAGTTTGGGCAGTGACATTATGTCATGCTACAACGAATCAAATTGTTGTAGTTTGACCCTACATCAATACACAAGGTGTCCATAAAGCCTTATACCCATTTTAAAAGCTATAACACAGGCAATTCATGAGATGTCTTTACTAGAATTGTGCTGTGTACTCAGTAGTTATCAAAGTTTGTAATCACATTGCAATTGTGTATTTCAGGTATCCTGTTGATGGAAGGGGCACTGACGAACGAATGAACTCCTAAAAATGTCTTCTCAAGAAAATGCAAAATGTGTGTCAGGGTTTGTTGAAACCAAATTTGGATACCGTCACCCTCTTCAGAAAATCGCTTAACTCATTTTTTTCAAGTTTTTCATGAAATAAAAAACAAAATCAGCTGAATCAGTCTCACACTAAAATACCATTATCTTAAAGGGGTAAAATCACATGATCTGATCAACTGTGGATGTAGGTGATTTTGCCATAGGTGCCCGGCGTCATGAGGAGATGATTTAGGCAAAAAAAAAAAAAGAGAGAGAGACAAAAAATGACATGAGCAATATTTTTAACAGTGTGACAGACTCAGAGAAACTTCGGGCTTATGTTAAAGATTTCATGGATGGGACAAAGAAACAGGAAATTCCTGATCCCATCATCACTCCATTGATGAGGCTCTGCTGCAGAAAACACAGCAAGAAATGGACCTTGATGTGCCCATGGATGTGCCTCATACAACTAATGGTGCCCATATAGAGGTCAGTCATTTTAAATCTAAAACCAAAACAGAATGCCACCTACTGGCAAAAGAAGGTTATTGCTTCTACATGATCACTTGTTGGCTGAACCAGAAATTTGCAGCATTTGAAAATAATGTATGAAGTCCATGTGCCAAATCAGATTCCAGTGCCATTCAGGGCGACAGGACCTAGAAATACTTCTTGAAATTGTCTATGTCTGTAGATGGTAGTTAAGCGTGATATACATTTCTGGTAAAGGAGGTAAAGGAAGGAGGAGGAACAGGCTACCACAAAGCAGAGCTGGAGGTGGCGGACATGACAGTTTTTAGACGGAATATTATGAAAAAAAAATCATAATTCTGTCTTTTTGTATGATATTAAAGGAACCTATGTAGCTTTTATTGGAGCAATACTATATGTCACTGTAAAATAATCCACAGATGTGTATAAATATTTACAACTGCATACATACATCTGTAAAAGGTTTGATATGATCCACACAAATGTTAAACAGGATTCATGAATGCATTCACCTTAACACAAATGTGAACGCTGAAATGCAAATGTTATAGCATTGCTTGCAAATAAATGCATGGGTGTCTTTGCAACAAACCTAAAAAATCACATCATTCTCTCAACTGAGGTGGACCCCTCAATTAGCTACCTGACAAGATGTGATTTTAGTAGTTCCAGGCACTTAGTTTTAGGTGCCCAATTGCCACTTGCTGTGCCAAAAGGACTGTGAGGACTTTTTTGAGGCTCGGTTACGCTTTTTCCGCATGAACATGACACATGAAATCCACACGAGGGAATACGTAGGGCTTGCATTCTTTTTTGCACTTTTTTGCAAGTTCTTCCTGCTGCCTTGAATTCTTTGTCTTGCTGTAACTTGGCAGACAGCTTTGCAGCACTGTAGCCAGGCTGGGCCGTGCATTCTCCAAGAGATGATTTCAGTTTAGAGGGAATATCCACAGCTATCCCAGACCACAACTATGGTACTAACGCTGTTTGGCTCAATATAACTGTGTGAAAAGACTTTCTCGGCACTGACATTTATCAAAAAAATATATAAATATATATCTTGTGTGAATGTGGAGGATGATCTCAGAGTGTCCGTCTCCAAAATTAAACCCAGAATGGATTTGCTGTGCTCCACGCATAGTGCCCATCCATTTCATTAGGTGAGATAAACACTGAAACATATATCCCAAAAAGTTAACTTGCACTGCAACAATGTTCACGTTTATGCAGAGCTACAGTTTGTGACTATTACCTAAACTGAGTTATTCTTGTTCTAATGTGGAAATGAAAGCATTGTATCAAAATTGAGTTTGCACACGACTGCAACAATGTTCGTTCACAAATTACAGAGAAATAACTTTGACATATTCTGCTTTTATTTTATATTAAACTGTTACATGTAAAATCATAACATGGTTTTCAGGCTGTTGTTCTTTTTTGTGTTGTCATAATGTCCATGTTTGGATACCCTTATTGGTGCATGTGTCCTGCGTGCACGTTTTCTTATGCTTCAGTCACCTCTGGGGATAGTGGGGGTCACTGGTCTGTGCCACCTTTGTTTTGGGGGTCACGGGCCGAAAAGTTTGGGAACCCCTGTATTAGAATATGGTTCAAGTTCCCTTCACTGATCTGCACTCCGGTCCGGTAGATGGCGGTAATGCGCATTTAAGCTGGTTGGCGGCCGCCTGAGGAGTAGAAGAAGAACAGAAAGAAGCAAGAGCCAGGGGAAACTCGGAGAGGTAATGTTTTCAAAATGTGTTAAAGACAACGAGCTTTCGTCCGTTTTGTATGTTATCATCAAGTTGTTATCGAAAGAAAATAAATGTGTATAAATTTGCGAAGTGAGTAAATTATATAGTCCGACTGAAGGTTGTCAGTTTTCGTATGCTACCTGTCAATGTATACGTTAGCTTTAAGGCTAACCAAGTTAACGAGCTCGCTGACTTGCAAAGTTTCTAAATATGTTGTCACTGCTAAAAAATGAGGGTAATCTCAATGGAAATTTCAGCTTTTTTGAAAGTATACTTTTTCGTTTGAGTGCCTGCAGAATAATGAAAGCAAACATGAATGGAGCCAGCGCGTTAAGAAGGTGTAGGCAGACCTACATTAGCAAGCTTTGTTTGTTTTGGTGTGATGACTGTTTTCCTGCAGATAACCGTCTCCTTTGGCACCAGGTTTTGATCCGTCACGAATTATTTACTTCAGTATCATAGACACGACATAGCTGCTTTTATTCCAACATGAAAAACCGTGTCAACCTTTAAGAAGCAAACTTCCCATGATACCTTAACTACTGAGAAGACGGCCGTATCAAATACTTATTCATATAATGCCGTCAACGTTGTCAAAGATCCCACACACACTTAATAAGACCAGAATTGTGGACATTGAAACAACAAAACAGCAGCACCAATAATACTGTTCGTAATAGTTATTACCTTCTTATAGCGCCGTGTTCTATGGATAGATTAAAGTCCATGACGTCATTGGATAGTGAATTTGCTCTCTCATCTTTTCTGAAGTCCTTGCAGCACGGAGCTAGCATCCAACTGGACTTTGGAATAATGAGAACAGAGTTTACCCTCCCATTCCAAGTTTAGCATTGACGTTATGTGATGCACAACAAAGTAATCCCTCCCTCAAGTCCTTGTCTTGTATCACTCTCTTATGTGTCTTCAAATTGTGCACAGCATTAAACCCCTTAAAACAATTAGGTTAGCTTATCTCCAGAGAGTGAAACAATCTTAACCTGCTATTATGGCTATGACCAGGCGGCATTCTTCTACACCAAAGGTAGGTGACATGGGCACTTCCTCATGGAAAACATCTATCTTGGACCAAAACAAGAAAAAAATGTACATACCAAGTAAAAGAAACAACACAGTAAAAGCTAAAACTCTGGGGAAAAAAAAGCGTATGGAGCTTACTTACCATGACCTCGATATATGATCCACTGTTAAGTTTTATCTGAATACAATGTTCTATATATCAACAGAATATGATGATAGGAGCAAAAACTAGGAAGGGCAATTTCTGGATTTCTTGGTCCCACTTTAAATTGATGCCTCTTTTGCACTCCCAGTTCTGACTTGAATGAGTATCTTTGTTTTAGCAAGGCAGAGATGACTTGTTTATAAATAAGTGTATTGTGGCTCAGAGCATATGACTGGGTGCATGACTCTTTCATTTGCTTTTTGCCCCTCAGTCATTGGGTCCTGTGTAGGCCTTGTAGCATGTACTAAAAGGACAGTATTTAAAAATTTGTGGCATTTACCAGAGCAGATGTAATTGAGCTAAATATAATATTGATATTCAAATTACATAATATTTACCTTCTTTTAAAAAAGTCAATTTGTTTAAGTTAAGTTCTTCAAATGTGAAATTAGGTCATGTGAATATGTATTCATTGGTAGCCACCTAGAATTCAGTGGCCTGAAGATCGTAGAAAGCGTGTTGTAGGAAATAAAGAATATTCTTAAAATTGGAAGTAAAATAGACAATTTGAGGAATTCACTCACCAGTAGTTTTTGGCTATAATCATTTTTTCATGGGCATTGCAAGTTTTTGAGAGCAGGTTTGCTGATGGCAAATTTTTGATTTTCATACTACACATTTGTTGTTTTGCACTTAACAAAACGACTATTTAACAACAATGACAAAAACTTGTATTTGCAGATCAGAACTTATATATACAGTTATGTTCGCAAACAATATTCTGGATTTTTATGAAAAACAAAAACGCATATTAGGTCACACCTAAGGTGGGGCAATTAAATACAAACTAGATTAAATTGCAATATGGTCTGCTGCAATATTCCAATCACAGACAGTGAAATATTTCTTTGACCTTGAATGTCTCAGAGTACCAGATACAATTTTTTTGCTGCAGATATTTCACATTCTACACCTGTGTTACTCAACTGTGCTCAATCAAAGAGCCACAGTGTTGAAAAATAATTTAGCAAGAGAAACACTCCAAGTGGTGAAATGTGACCAACATGGCAAGAACTAGCCACAGAGTTAAATTTAAGGTGGCAAAAATGATCAAAAAGCAACAAAAATTGTTGAAAATCAAAAAAATTGGGAGAAAACTTGGAAAATGGTCAAAAAGTAGCAAAACTTTTCCAAGGCCTGACATTTCAGTTTGAGATTACCTGTCTATCTTGATTCCATGTGATTTTCTGATTTTCCAAGCCTTGAATTGGTGGGTTTTCTTTATCGGTAAGCCATAATCATCAACATTTCAATTAGAGTATTTTTGTGAATCTTTCAGGCGTAGTCATACCATAACCCTAGGATGGGGAAATGTGTTGTTTTTTAGGGGGTGTCAACGTTTGCCTTCACAGCAGCCACAGAGTCGAGGCTGCAAGCTGTTTCTGTAAACATTATTTTTATATTCTTTAAATTGGCCTTGTATGTACAGTCATCTTCTCCTCAGTAGCATCTCGTCACTTTTGATGTTCTCTAATTTAATGGGTTTGCAAGGGAGTGTTTTGAGATGGTTAATTAGTAATCATTTCATATTTCCATTTCAACACACTCTACCTCTAAAATGCATCTCTCAAACATACTTTCACTGAGCGATGTTTTCACGATCAGCATTAAAGAAACAATAAAAGACAAATTCTTTAGTTTTAGCCACAGATTCTGTGTAATGTCAGGATTTCACCTTCTATTTTTACTATCTTGCTTTTCCTCCTTTAATTTGAACCATATGCTCTCTGCAAAGATTTGGATCTCACCTCCCATTTCCACTATCTTAGTTTTAAACCTTGTCCCCACCTTCAACCACCTTTTATCATCAATCATTGTTTCCTAAATTATTCCCTCTTTTCTCAATCTGTTTTCAAATCCCCCAGCTGACAAGTCCACTGATCAGCAAAATGAGCGCCACAGGAGCAGTGGAGAGTGGAAAACCTCCAAAGGTTGGTCATTTTTTTCGCTTAAAAAGAAGTATGATTTCAAAATAGAAGTACCATAAATGTATGGATAATGTCAGTCATTCTTCTATCTCTGCTCTTCCTTTCATAGCTTGGATCTGTTGTGGAAGTTATTGGGAAGGGTCAGCGTGGCACTGTTGCTTATATTGGTGCCACCCTCTTTGCCTCAGGGAAATGGGTGGGTGTCATATTGAATGATCCCAAAGGCAAGAATGATGGCAGCGTTCAAGGGAAACGCTACTTTACCTGTGAGGACAATCACGGGATTTTTGTCAGGCAGTCTCAGGTAGGTGACATAAATCTGTTGTAAATGTGAAGATGATGGTGATATAATGAAGACGAGATAATGATGAAACCCTCAATTACTCCAGTGATCAGATCAGTCATTGGTCTTTGTTCTACTTTATTACTAAAATGGATAAGGCAGGAGCTGAGGTGCAGAGTTTTCAGATCATTGATAGACAGTGTTAAACATAAACAAGGATGCATCAAGTGTGCATGTTGCCTTTTTACTGAGGCAGCCTTAAAAGATTGTATTTCTATCTATTCTGTTTAATGCTAAAAATGACTTGCACACTTTAATCAATGAGAGAAATGTATACACAATGTATGTTTAATATGTTTAATGCCTTCTATGAATACACAGGGGGATGTTTTGTTACTTACTATCTCCCGATTAAACTCCTGCTTTTTCTCCCCTTATGCTTTTTTAGATCCAGGTGGTGGAAGAGCGCTCCAGTACCACCTCTTCTGAGACTTCTGATTCAGGAATCATTAAAACACATGGACAAAAAGGTGAGCATAAGACAAAATTTTGTATTTTTAAACAGTATCTCAATGACTATGTTTATATTCCTGTATTAATCCCAATAATGACAATATTCTGATTGCAAAAGAGTCATGTAAACTCCTCATGGGAGTCCTCCTCATAACTTGATTAAACTCATTTTAGGATAAAAACCCGAATAAGTCCCCCAGCATATGCCTGTGAAAACCTTGTCAGTGGGAGTATGTTCCGGAGTAAGCAGCTTTAAAGATTTGGTCTCTTCTGTGCATGCATAACGTAGTTAATTCAAAAGACCTTACCCTTTTGGGGTAGGAGACAAACTAATGCATTCAAGTTATAAAAGAGTTGAAAATGATGGATTATTTAGATGGGCAAAATCACTGTTGAAGTCCCATTTTTAAAAGAGTGCGATAAGCTTTAAGAAGCAGGTTTTTGTACCACTGACCAGGTGAAACATGGGCAAGGAAATATGGAAGCCTATTTGGGTCAAAATTCAAATGAAAATGCTATAAAGAATTTACATTTACATTTACATTTCAAGATTAAAGGTGCATTATTTGAGTCATAATAAAAGGTGTCCTATTGTGCAAAATCCACTTTTATATGGGTTACCAACGGAAATATGGGTCCTCAGTTGTGTCTTCAACACCCCCTAATGTTTAAAAATCCATTTCTCCTCTCGGCTGCACGGTGGTGGCGGGTAGTGCTCCAGCCTCACAGTAATGGCCCTTTTCCACTGACTCGCCTTGGCCCTACTCTACTCGGCTCTACTCGCCTCTACCCGGTTTGTGTTGCATTTCCACTAGCGCGGTACTACGAGGCAGACGCCAGTTTTTAGTACCTACTCTAGCCGGGTTCCAAGCGAGTAAAGCCGATACTAAAACGTGACGTCGACGGTCTGCCGGTCACTCATTGGTTAGAGAATGTCCTCACTGAAGCTTAAGACTCTGTAGAATCACTTACAAGAGGCAAACAAATAAGTCCGCGACGAGTTTTTAATGACATTTAAACCCGACGGCACAAAACCAGACTGAATGAACACAAAATACAGCCCTAAAATGCTCCTTCATGATTCCTAAATAAGTTAAAAGTCCTTTTTAAACTAAAAAGAAGTTAACAGCAAAGATAGTTTGGTTTAAAGAGTCTTTTTGATTAAATCAAAGTTCGTCGGTGCAGGAGCGATCTGTCTGCCACGAGAGTCTTTAAGCACCAATCAGTCCATTAATCCACAGGGATCCAAAAAGGAAAACCAGTTCAAAGAAGAATTATTGATCAATAAAAAATCTCCGGTATACCAGGCCCAAAAATCAAAAATTAAAGCGATCTCACTGGATCCAGTGAAGAGTTAATGTCGTTAAGCAGCGCCTTCGTGTCCCTCTGCGTGCAGCAGCACATGGCTGTTGTTTACCTCCGCTCCTGTGTCATGCCGCACCACATTGAGCCGCTGTATTACTTTAATGAAATCTTTTGAAAGCTTTGTTTTTTCCTTTACAGACCACGGTGGCACATATGTAAGTAAAAAATTATGTTTGTGTCGCGTTATAGATGAACATGCACGCACTTCTGCGCAGCACTTTAGCGCAGCTGCTATAAAATCCACGCCCACCGTGAGTCTGGAGCCGGGCTAGTGGAAAAGCTAACCAAACCGAGTAGAGCCGAGTAGAGTAGAGCCGAGCCGAGTAGAGTAGGGCTGGAATTGTATAGTGGAAAAGCGCCACAAGAAGGTCGCCGGTTAGATTCCCCGTTCGGGCACTGGAGTTTGCATGTTCTCCCTGTGCATGCGTGGGTTTTCTCCGGGTACTCCAGCTTCCTCCCACAGTCCAAAAACATGCCCACCTTGGGTTAATTGATTATTCTAAATTGCCCGTAGGTGTGAGTGTGTGTGTGAATGGTTGTTTGTCTCTATGTCAGCCCTGTGATTGACTGGCGACCAATCCAGGGTGTACCCCGCCTCTCGCCCAATGACAGCTGGGATAGGCTCCAGCCACCCGCGACCCTGATTAGCAGGATAGACGGTATAGAAAATGGATGGATGGATCTTCTCCTCTCTTCACTAGCTCCCTTTTTCTGAAAATCTCTCCTTAAGCCAGCTGTTTTGAAATCAAGCCGGTACACACGCGTCCACCGGAGACACACACACCAGAACAAAGTGACACAACCACGTCTGCCAGTTGCTCCGCCTCCTGTCGCGTCCTGTGAGGAACTACACAGTAGGGGTGTAACAGTTACCGGTGTTACGGTAAACCCCGGTAAAAACGCTGAAGGTAACCGTAACCGCCGTCATGTCAAAAACCGCGGTTTCCCAGCTTGATCAGAATCTCTTCAACTAGCCACTCAGGAGCGCTGTGTAGCCTCCACTTTCCATTTAAATTTTATTGAGATAAGAAATTGGATAATGGCGGAGGGAGGAGACGACAGCGCTCAGGACTTTTACCATCCCTCTGTTTCTCAATTCACACACTCCGCTGAACGTCAGCGCCGCGCGCCACGCTGCACTTATGCTGCTCCGCTCTTTTCAATCAGAGCCTTCACACAGCTTGTGCTGCGGAGCGTCTGCTCCGCGAGACACCGACAGCAGCCACAGCAGCCTGCAACTCTTTCGCTGCAAGTCTGTTTTCGCCCGGCTGTACCACAGAAATGCGTTCTGCAGAGCAGATCACACCAAACAGGGAAAAGCTTTGAAACCAAGTATCCGATCATTTCAAAATAAAACACCATGCTCCTGCTCCCAACTTGAGCAAACATGCTGAACCCTTGTTCCTATGATTTTAATAATTACACATTTGATAAGGTTTTGCCTATGTTTTTTGAAATATAATCAACACTGTTAGATTTTTTAAAAATTTCAGTTTGTTTAGATCTATCAGTGCTTTCTGAACGCGTTGAACAGATTTGTAAAAATACCGCGATAATACCGAAAACCGTGGTAATTTTGGTCACAATAACTGCGAGCTCAAATTTTCATACCGTGACAACCCTACTACACAGTCAATATCAAATACAGATAAACCTCCTCGTGTGCACTAGATATCTGTTGCACAGCAGAAATCAGCCAGTCTGCCGTGTTCTTGTGATAAAAATGACAGTTCAGGAGTCAAGACTCAGTTGAGATTTATTTCGATCTTGGACTTAATCGCGCAGATAAAACTGCTTTGATTGCGCTCCATTACTGTTACGTTGTCTCAGAAATTCAACACGGATGTTTAAGTCTTTTAATCTGCACAAGGGATACACCTGTGAAGTAACCAAAGAGCTGCGACCTTACTTTAATTCTGTGTCTTAGTTCACCTTCTAATTTGCTGCTAACATCATCATAATGTGCTCACACTGTCAGCTCTACAAAGATGAACATTCATGAAGGAGACTCTATATGGATCCTGCTGTTTTGCTCATATGAGAGACACAATCCACGTCTTCACTATGTTAGTAGATCAGCTATGTCCATGCTATTGACTTTGCCCGTGTTTTTCCACACAAAACTTCGGTAGATAGAGCATGCCAGGAAAAACAGCCACATTCCTGACTTTGGGACATCAGACTTCTGCATCAAATGACTTTTGACTGTTTTCAAAAGTATAATATGGCACCATTGATATGAAATGTCAAATATCCAATTATCATTTTCATGACTGAAAATTATGTGACATAATTAAAATTAAAATGAAAAACATGTTTGCATTTTAATTTTCAAAAAATTGTTCGCTAAAAACTTGACATAATTCAAATGAAAATGCAATAAAAGATTTACATTTACATTTCAAGATTGAGACGCATTTTCAGGACAAAATACAAATGCAAATAAAATGTGGACTCTGCTTGTACATCATATCCAACAGTAGATGACAGTGTTGTGTGTGTGTGACACTGCAATCAACCCAACAAGCACTAGAAGAAGAGAAATCAAAGCATCAAATCCAACAGAGCAGACAGCGGACAGATAGAGAGGTGGCAAGAAGGATGGAGAAATCAGTTGTGGCGCTGCTAAGGGAGGCTACAGGGTGGAGCAGCAGAAGCATCAACCAAACATCCCGCCGCTGGTGCTGCGGTCAAGAGCTGTTGGAGCCCAGGAAAAACTTGGTTAGACAACGGCAGGTGCAAGGCAAACCGTAGGTGTCGATGAGTTTTGCTGTTGTGGTTGATACTGCTGCTCCAGTGTAGCTGCAGCCTCCTTCAGCAGCTCGACGACCCATTTCTGCATTCCCATCGCCTATCTACCTGTCAGCTGTCTGCTACAGGTGTCAACTGAGCCGCTGTTGGAAGATTTTCTGTCAACTGTTCTGCACTTTTACGCTAGGCATTATGGAAACCTCTGTATGAAATATACGGAATTATCTTACTATCTTTAGCATCTGATAAATAATGAAAAAAAACCCAACTTCTCAGAAAAAAGAGGACTTGAATACAATGCAACCAAATAATATCTTTGTATCACCACAGTATTCAAATGTGGGAAACAATTTACATGATGTATTCATTGTTTAAAGTTTGAACACCTAACCATCTAGACTGAATGAGTAGACTGAGTTTTTGACCTTTATAGAGGCCGGTCACTAGGGGGAGCAGTTTTATAGAGACCCATTTTTGAGGCAAGCCAGATGGCATTCATGTTTGTTTTACAGTCTAAGCCACTGCTACAGCTAAGGTTTAGGAGCAATTTGCTGATAAACATGTACATTGGAATATTCTTGTGGCTGCAGGGTGTGATAACGCCTTTTCCAGTAAACATAGTCAGTGTTATACATGATGACAGAACGCCAAAATAAAGTAAAGATCACAGTCAACCATAAACCATGCTTCATTATTGTTCACATTAGATTATGTTTCTTTTTAGGTTTTATGTGCCTAAAGTGGGTGTGCCTTAAGATAACCCCAATGGCTGCTGTCTTTTATAATTGAAATATATCTGTGGTGTTCAGCTGAATACTTTGCCATGCTAACAGAAATGGAGGATTTAACCTTATTGTCAACAATGAATGTGTAAAAGGCTTCAGAACTCTTTTCCCCTGAATGATTTGATGTGACACGTGATTTGGTTGACTCTGGCATTTTGCTTTCTATTCAATAAAAATAGCATTGCCAAGGGTTTAGAAGTTATGATCAATCTCAGTCAACTTTCTAGAACAGCAGTAAGAGATCAGTAAAGTAACAGTTCAACATTTGTTTTCTCCAGACATTCCTGAGACTCCCAAATCAACCAAGCAGGTGAGAAACTACTTACATCATGTTTTCCTGTGTCAATTTAGTACCTTCATGCTGTTTACATGCTTTCCCTTGAAGATGGTTGGATTCCTTTAATGTTTGGTGTTCACAGTTACTTTGTGATTAAGTTCTTGCCCTCATTTCAATGATTTGTGGCGATAACCTCTTTCTGGGAATTTTCTTTGATGTGTTAAATGTTATGGAAAATAATCCGTTTTGATCAGCACTTTCTATTGGGGTGTAAAAT
Source organism: Thalassoma bifasciatum (assembly GCA_008086565.1). Taxonomy (NCBI): domain Eukaryota; kingdom Metazoa; phylum Chordata; class Actinopteri; order Labriformes; family Labridae; genus Thalassoma; species Thalassoma bifasciatum. The sequence goes on along the minus strand of RPOG01006614.1, from coordinate 3,588 downwards.
ACTCATATCACCCTAAAAGCCACAAGGTCCAGGACCCTTAAGCTTAGCCTACTACCTCTCTGTCTGCACTGGGCCATTTTCGTACAAATCTGCACTCAACAGAAAGTGGTGTACTTATGGTTTGGTATGAATATATGTACTTTTACATTTCCCTGTATACTCTACCCAGGCTTCCTATTTGCATCCTTCAACTGTAAAAATCCAAAGGTCTTAAGATATTTCTTGCACAGACGTTTCAAAGTTTCTGAAAATGTGATTCATAAGTGTCATGTTATTTTTTGCCTCATGCAGATCACATGGTTTGCATTTTTATTTTTGTGTTTGAAATGTCTTTGCAGGTGCCTGTGAGTGTTAAAAAGGTAGAAGACTAAATTATTTAATATACTATCTTTTGCTTTGGTTGTCCCTCTTGATAATTAAATGGCAACTTAACATTTCAGCTTCCTCTCACTTGCTAGATGTGCATGGGATTATGACAGCACCTGCTGGTATTCAGCCTATCTATGAAGAAATGTTTTGAGGCCATCTGGTTGTCTACATTGCCGTTCTTTGCTTTGCAACCCAGTGATGCTATTATAACTGTTGCATGTACTCACAATGCTAAATTGTGCATGTAGCATTTAAAACTATGATGAAACTATGATGGTGCATATAGTCATGGACAGAAATATTGACACCCCTGGAATTTTTCCTGAAAATACACCATTTCTCCCAGAAAGTGTTGCAATCACAATTTTTTGGGGGGTATAAATGTGTTTATGTCCTTGATGTGCATTGGAAAAACACAAAAAAGCTGAAGAAAAAAGCCAAAATTGCCATAATTTTACATAAAAAGCACATAATGGGCCAGACAAAATTGTTGGCACCCTCGAGTCAATATTTAGCTGCACAACCTTTGGAGGAAATAACTGAAACCAATCACTTCCTATAACCATCAACAAGTTTCTTACACCTCTCAGATGGAATTTTGGACCACTCTTTTGCAAATTGCTCCAGGTCTCTCAGATTTGAAGGGTGCCTTCCTGCCTTTTTGAGATCTCTTCACAGGTGTTCAATTGGATTTATATCAGGACTTACACTTCAGAACTCTCCAGCTCTATGTCTCCAACCATTTCTTGGTGCTGTCTGAGGTATTTTTTGGATCATTGTCCCACTGGAACACCCATGACCTCTGACACAGACCCAGCTTTCTGACACTAGGCCCTACATTGCTGCTCAAACGATTTTGATAATCTTCAGATTTCATGAGTCCTTGCACAGCGTCAAGAAGCAGTAAAAAAAACCTCAAAACATTATTGAACCTCTACGATATTTGACTGTGGGTACTGTGTTCTTTTCTCTGTAGACCTAATTCTGTTTTCTGTAAATAGTAGAGTGACATGCCTTTCCAAAAAGCTCTACCTCAGTCTCGTCTGACCACAAAATGTTCTTAGCTTGAGGCTTAATCAAGTACATTTTTACAGTCTCTTAGTCAGCATTGGGGTTCTCCTTGGTCTCCTGCCATAGTGCATCTTCTCATTCAGATGATGACGTACGATCCAAGCTGACACTTCTGCACCCTGGGTCTGCCGGACAGCTTGAATTTGTGTGAAAGTTGAATAAGGATGTTTATCCACCATTCAAACTATCTTGTGTTTCATTCTTTTTTCAATTTTTCTCTCCTGTCCCCATCCAGGGAGATTAGCCACAGTTCCAAGGCTTGTAAACGTCTTGATTATATTACACACAGTAGACAAAGAAACTTAAAGATATCTTGAGATGGTCTTGTATCCGTGAGAATGTTCATATTTTTCAACTAATTTGCATCTTAAGTCCTCAGACACTCCTCAGCTCTTCTTTCTCTTCTCCATGTTTGGTGTGACTCACAAAGGCTCACAACACAAAAGTTGAGTCAACCTTTATAAATCCTAACTGGCACCAGGTGTGATTTCTATATTACAAGCACCTGTTACTGGCCACAGCTGAGTTTAAACAAGAATCACCTGATTGAAATTAAATGATTTACCCTCACACATAAAATGGTGCCAGTAATCTTGTACAGAGCAATTTTTGTGTGTTTAAAATTGTGTCAAGTTTTAGCTTTTTTCTTCCATTTTTGTGTTTTTCCAATGCACATCAAGGAAATAAGCTCATTTATACCAAAAACATTTGTAATTGCAACAATTTCTGGGAGAAATGGTGTATTTTCAGGAAAATCCCAGGGGTGTCAATGCTTTCTTCTATGACTGTATCCATTCATCACATTTTAACACAGTGAATGCAGTTAAAAGTGAATAAGCAGCTCATCTTCTTTTTTGGTTTCCTGCTGGACTTGTGTGTTTGTATATCTGTGTGTCTGTATGTATGTGTGTGTGTGTGCGTGTGTGTCTGTGTGCGTGCATGCGTGCGTGTGCCCTTCGACTTCTGTGTGACTTACAACCTCCTCCTTCCCAGCCCTCTACCCGCTACTCAGGAAAGGTGAGCTTGTTAACAGCAGAAAGTACGAAATGAGAATGATGAAAGGAATGAGTTAAAAGGAATATTTAGTCTGTCCTATTTCATCTTTTTAAGATAGGTCTTTCAGGTCAAAGCTTCAATGTGTAATGTAGACACACATACATGACTAACCCTATTAATTTACCTTCATTATGGGGTATCCATAGAAATAGTTCGCAAGTTTCAATAATTAAGTCTCTATGGTCTGTGATGGAATGGTTTTGTTAAGTAAACGCTGAAAGTGAAATAAATGTTGGATAAGGAAATATATTGTGGCAGGGATGCACGATACATATTGTCTGTTTTCTGTTGTTATCAGTGTCCGCCAAAACTGGCTTAGAAATTGACTTTTCATTATTGACTGATAGCATGCTGCCATCTGCTGCTGTAATGGGTTGCTGCTTATCAGTGTTGTTTTTGGCAGCCATCATTAGTTTTAGTCTTAGACTGAGGCTGTGTCTCAATTCACGGGCTGCATCCTTTGAGGACTGGATTTGAAGACCAGTTACGTCACAGCGCTGCATCGGAGGCTGTCTCAATTCAGAGGCTCCTCTAAATGCGGCCAACAAATCCGTACTGCTTTTCGGGTTTTATGAAGGACAGGCCCGGTGGATCCTTCACAGCCCCCACGTATCCCAGGGTTCATTGCGCGTGTGGAAAAAAAAATATATTGATATCGGTAATCGGCTTGATGAGTTGCAAATATCAGATGTCGGCCTAAACTCTAAGATTGTGCATCCCTCCAAGGAACTTAAGGCCTAGGTGAAAAGCTGACTTACTGGATGTCAAAAATAGTTTCATTATTTGGTGTGGTATAAATTTTGTCCTTGAACCTTGTAAGTTCCTCAAGACTTTGATAAGAATGTTTTTAAAAAAAGTGTATCTTACAGCATATCATTTCAGGCTTTGTTTACAGTATGTGATCATAGAGCCGTGTTCACTGTAATGTCAGGGTAACTGCAGCAAAAAAAAAAAAAACTGTTGTAGCAAATCTTGAGAGTCCTAACACAATGTCTCTGTGATCATAATGTGCCAGTGGAATACTCCAGGTCGACTCACACCTGCCACCTCTCTTCCTTCTCTCTTGATGCGTCCATCTGGGCGCTCCAGCCT
>RPOG01006613.1:6703-17860 GCA_008086565.1 Thalassoma bifasciatum | reverse complement strand
ATGCTGCATTCATCCTTCATTCATCAGTTTGGACCAAGTTTCCTGAGCCTTTGTAGCTCACACATCCCCAAAACATCAGTGATCCACCTCCGTGTTTCACAGTAGGAATGGTGGACCTTTCATCATAGGCCTTGTTGACTCCTCTCCAAATGGAACAATGTTTATGGTTGTGGACAAAAAGTTCACTTTTGCTCTCATCACTCCAAATGACTTTGTTCCAGAAGTTTTGAGGCTTGTCTCTGTGCTGTTTGGCGTATTGTAAGCAGGAGACTTTGTGGCATTTGTGTAGAAATGTCTTTCTTCAGCCCATTTTTCCTCAAGTGCCTCCTTATTGTGCATCTTGAAACCTTTTGACTCTCCAGGTTGTTTCGTCATTTTCTTGCCATTTTTGTTGACTTTGGTCCATTTTTGATGCTTTTCACTTCTTTTTGCCACTTGTGGATCATTTGTTGTTACTGTCTGACTATTTTCCAACTTTTATCTTGTTTTTTGTTGACTTTAGCCTTTTTTTAACCACATTCCACTGTTTTTTTTGTCATGTTTTTCACCATTTTATCTACTTTCTGAATTTTTCCAAGTTTTTCCCAAATTTTCTTGCCATTTTTGTTGCTTTTTGGCCATTTTGGTCACTGTCCACCTATTTTTTGCCACTTTTGACCCGTTTTTGCTACTTCCGTTTTTCAGCTGAAGTTATTTGTGGGTTTTTCTTTGCATCCAGAACAATTTTCCTGTCAGTTGTAGCTGAAATGTTTGTTGGTCTACCTGACCGTGGTTTGGTTTCAACAGAATCCCTCATTTTCCACTTCTTCATTAGAGTTTGAACTCTGCTTATTGGCATCCTCAGTTCCTTGGATATCTTTTTATATCCCTTTCCTGTTTTATACAGTTGGATTCACTTTTCCTGCAGAAACTTTGACAATTCTTTTTCTTTCCTCATGACTCAGAATCCAGAAATGTCAGTGCAGCACTGGATGAAAGATGCAAGTGTCTGTCAGGAGCTCAGAAACTCAAACAGATGTTATCAGGACAAAATCACCAGAGGATGAAACTTTTGATCACGTCAAAGTTGCTGTGTGTGCATGCATGAGCGATCACACACAGTAACATGATAATAACACGTTAATAACATGTTAATAACATGTTACTATTGTCTGTAAACACCTGAGCTCAGGTGACGTGGAAACATGAAACTTAAAGATCTGAATCACTGCTGGTTTTGATGAAGAAACCACACGCAAGGTTTGAACACGCTGCTAAACACTGAGTCAGGCGATATGATGGCATCCTCACACACACACACACACACACACACACACACACACACACACACTCTGAGCTGTTGGCAGCTTTCCAGTGAATACTACAGCTCGTGTAATGAATAAATGACTGATAACGTTTCAGAGGAAAAGCTGCTGGCACTCGACCAAACAGATTGTTTCTGTGTGTGTGTGTGTGTGTGTGTGTGTGTGTGTGTGTGTGTGTGTGTGTGTGTGTGTGTGTGTGTGTGTGTGTGTGTGTGTGTGTGTGATACAAAGGTCACTCAGGGTTTACCGAGAAGCAGATATTTTGACTATTTTGTCCCTGTGGTCATTAACACAGATTCAAGTTTGTGGAGGAAACTGTTTTTAAAACCATTTCTTTTTTAGTTTAGTCTCGTTTTATTTCACTTATTCTCATTCAGATCTTTTACAAATGTTAATTTTGTAAATACTGCTGAAAGGCTCATGCTCTTTCATTTATTTTCATTGAATTGTATTTATGTTTATCGTCTATTTTATTCTAATTACCTAGAGTTTCATTTGTAAATCTTTCTATGTTTCTCTTGTATCCTGCTGCTGCTGTAAAGCTGAAATTTCCCCCTGTGGGACTAATAAAGGTTTATCTTATCTTATCTTTTTTTCACAATAACAGATGCTTTACACTTTTATTAAACACAATTTCAAGGTCCTTTAGGGAAGAAAATTAATTAAAATATGAATATGAATAACATCAATTAATTAGGCTGATTATAATGTGTCACCAATTAATAAACATCAGCCGTTATGTAGCCGATGTATAAACTATTTTTAACCTAATATAAGACAATAGTCGGGTGTTTTAAAGTTGTTTAGGGAACATATATTCATTAATTTGTAGTCAATAAGCAATAATTAGGAGTTAATAAATGGAAAAGTCTTAATTCATGACACAATAAGGTAGAATAAGGGGTTAATGCGTACTTAATAAGTACTAACTAAAAGTCAAATCATTGGCATCAAGCAGAGAAAACATCTAAGGAGATCGATGTAAAATGTAAAATTTCAGATTCAGACATTTATTTCTGTGCAGGTTTTGTTTTTATAAATGTGCAAAAAAACATTTTAAACATCTCTGAGTAAGAGAAAAGTTTCTTTTATTAAAAAATTAGTCACATTTGTAAGTTGTTTGTCATTTTAAATTGTGTTGAAATTGTTTTATTTTGCTTCCTTTTTGGTCAGGACTCTCTTGAAAAAAGCTTCTTAGGTTAAATAATGAAAAAAGAAATTGACAAGAATTTTTTTTTACTTGTTACAATCAATTCAGACGTCATTTTTGTCTTTAAATAACTTGAAATACAACATTTTTCTGGACTGGTGAGTTGAATGTGGCTCATATTAAGAATAAAAAGACAATTTTTACTAAAAGTTTGACACAAACACTTTATTAAATTTCTGTTTTTTTCGGTGTGGGTGAATGTGAACAGTGTCAGATTTAAAAAGACCCCAAAAAAAAAAAGTCTTTGCACAAAAATGGAAAAAATAAAAATGATTTGATCTTTTCTAGTTTTAAAAACATAAAAACTCAAAATGAAACACAGGCTGTTTTTAGTTTCATTGTTTCATTAAGGATTTAATTATTATGAGTTGATTTTTGTTGTCTTAGTTAGTTGGAAGTTAGTTAAATTGATGCAGAAACGACAGAACTAATAATAAATACACAAGTTAATGTCTTTTTAGAATAATTTTGAAAAACTTTAAAGTATTTTGTTGTAATTTTATTCCCTGCATGTTTTGAAAGCAGCTACATTGTTACTTAAAATCTAGTTTAGTCCTTTGCATTAAATGTAAAATTGATTTTTTTTCTTGTAATTATGACTAATTGATGATGCTGAGATGATGTATTCGATAAAGTTCCTTATTTTATTTTGTTGTGTCCTGCTTCTTTGTCTTGAATCATATTTTGAGAATTATAACAATTTGAGTTCATGTAAAGTTTAAATCCTTCGTTTATCAATGTTCTTAGCTGATTTATGGGATATCAGCTTTTTTATATCAGGCTTTAATTATAAAGTGAGAATATTAAGTTAATTATATCCAGAAAAAGAAACTTTGGCTCCATGAACGATGGATTTAAACTCATCAGAAAAAAAACAGAAACAGAGTCGAACAAACTTTAACTTAATGTCAGAGACAAAAACATCAGAGGATCCAAATGGACTCAGAGATAAACAAAACAAAACAAAACAAAACAAAACAAAACAAAAATGCTCTTAAAGGAACAGTACAAACACTTATCTGAGGGAAACCACTGCAGCTGGACAGAAGTGAAGCATGATGGGTATTTTTATGCACCTTCACACACAAACACACCAAAGTGACCCACACACAGTGACCAAAGGAAGCCACCAGCACTGCAATAACACACACACACACACACACACACACACACTCAGACGGGCTGTGGGGGTTCAAACAGCTGAGGGAACAAATTGATTCTAATTGACTCCTGCACACACACTTACACACACACCACACACACAGATTGAGCAGGAACACACACAGACACACCCTGACCCTCACCCCACACACACACACACACACACACACACACACACACACACAGGTAATGAAGAGAGTGACACACACAGTAGAAATGACAGAGCTGTTTGGAGACAGAGTGTCTGGCTCCTCTCTGTCAGTGTGTGTGTTTTTGTATCAGTGTGTGTGTGTGTGTGTGTGTTTTATTACTCTGTTATTTATCAGCTGTGTGAGTCTGCAGCCTCGCCCGGCTTTAACCTGACAGGAGGACAAACACAGAAACTTCCTTCAGGTGTTTTTACCTGAGAGGAGAACAGAGACTTTCTCAAAAATCCACAACAAAGTTAAAATAAAAATTCACTCAGAAACTAAAAATACATAATAATAAAACAATGAGGTCATCGTTTGAATTTTAACTTAAATGGGCTTTTTGTGCTGTAGTAAAGTGGCTCCAAACCTTTTTCCAACTAAAGACTAAAACAGACTAAAAGTTACAACAAAAACTGGAAGCGAAAACGTCGACTTTAGGCTAAAACACTGGATGATGACCAAAACACAAACTAAAGACTAAAACGGACTTAAACTAAAAACACAACCTGACAGTTTGATCACAGACCAAAGACTGAAACAAAACCTCAAAGTTAAAACACAGACTTAAAGTTTCAAAATATGAGATGAAGACTTAAACACGAACTTAAGAGAAAAACTGACTTAAAGTTAAAACAAAATCTAAAAAGCTAAAACACTGACTGAAGGCAAAAAGTCATGGACTGAAAGATAAAACACAAACTGAAACCTAAACATGGACTTAAGGCTAAAGCAGACTTAAAATTAAAACAAAAAATACAAGACTGAAAAAAAACACTAAAAGGCCAAAACAAAAACTAAAAGGCTAAAGCACAAATTTAAAGCCAAACAACACGGGATGAAGACTAAAACAGGAATGAAAGAATAAAACAGACTAAAACACAAACTAAAAGCTAAAACACAAGCTAAAAGTTAAAACAACGACTAAAACTTAAAACACAAACTAAAAGTTAAAACACAAACTAAAAGCTAAAACACGGACTAAAAGTTTGAACACAAACTTAAAGTTAAAACATGGACCAAAAGTTTAAACAGGGACTAAAAGTTGAAACAAGGACTTAAAGTAAAATCGAGGCCTAAAAGCAGCGTTTCCTAATCTTTTCTGACTCACTTTTAAGTCTCAAATATTTTTCCGTCCTTCCTCTGACCCCATACATACTGAGGCCATATGACGTCTTATTAAGTCACTTTTTTTATATTTACAGAAATATTTGAACATGTTAAACCCGCGGGACACCAAACCTGCTGGTGAGGGCAAAATAAAAAACAAACCCTAACTTTTAAATCCTTTAAATCTTCAATTTGTTAGGAAGCATAAAGATTGGACTCTGGAGAAATAAAAGAAGGTCATGTGATCTGATGAGTCCAGATGCTTCCAGAGTGACGGGCGCATCAGGGTAAGAAGAGAGGCCTTACCCATCATGCCTAGTGCCTACTGTACGAGCCTGTGGGGGCAGTGTTATGATCTGGGGTTGCTGCAGTTGCTCAGTTTCAGCAACAGTTTGTGCTCAAAGAATGAGGTCAGCTGTTTATGCCATCAATGGGATTTCTGAACGAGTGGTACAGGGAGCATGAGACTGAGGATGAGCACGGATGCTGAATTTGACATCTGATCTTTGAAAACGTGTGTGAAGTGTGTTTTTATACTGGAGCTCAGGTCGGAGGAGGTGTGGTTACAGTGGTAACCACGGTAACCACGGTAACCATGGTAACCATGGTAACCAAGTGGGGTCTGAGTCCAGGTCACAGGTTTGAGGGTTTGCTCAATAAGGCTGTTCAGGTCAGAGGAGACAGTTTTACGAGAGAAAATCCACGTTTCTGTTTGTTCCTGAGTGTGTGTGTGTGTGTGTGTGTGTGTGTATGTGTGTGTGTTTGTATCAGTGTGTGTGTGTGTCTCATGGTGACCCGGTGACATATTTTATCAGGGTGTTGGAGGGTCAGCCCTTGGCCTCCATACTTTCTATTTCACAAACCCTCCATATATATGTGAGTGTGTGTGTGTGTGTGTGTGTGTGTGTGTGTGTGTGTTAACACTGCTCACCTTGTTCTAAACCCATAAAGCTGCAGTGTTTTATCAGTGATTGATTACTCGGGCCTCAACGCCGGCATTAGCAGCTTCCATATCTCTGCTGCGAGTGTGTGTGTGTGTGTGTGTGTGTGTGTGTGTGTGTGTGTGTGTGTGTGTGTTTGTTCTAAACCCATAAAGCTGCAGTGTTTTATCAGTGATTGATTACTCGGGCCTCAACGCCGGCATTAGCAGCTTCCATATCTCTGCTGCGAGTGTGTGTGTGTGTGTGTGTGTGTGTGTGTGTGTGTGTGTGTGTGTGTGTGTGTGTGTGTGTGTGTGTGTCACATTCCAAGTTAAGCTCCTGTGTTTGCGTGTCTGCATGTAAACCTGTGTTTTCTCTCTGTTTGTTTTCATGCACTAGGTTCTATGGTGGCATGTGCACGTGGATCTGTGTGTGTGTGTGTGTGTGTGTGTGTGTGTGTGTGTGTGTGTGTGTGTGTTGCAGGTTAATGATTGCAGGGTTCAGAGTTGGTGCAGCTTCCTGTGGGTTTAGACCCGGGGCTGATAGAGACAGAGGGGTTACATCAGGACACACACACACACACACACGCACACACACACACACACACACACACACACACACACACACACACACACACACACACACACAGATGAAGCTGTAACTTTGTATCACTGAAGAATCACAAACATACAAAAAAGGTCATTTAACAAAAAACAAACAGAAAAAAGGACAAATTAATTTTTGTCGAAAGTTTGCTCCAAGATCAAAGTCGGAATTTTAGATCAAAGTCAGAATTTTTAGATCAAAGTCAGAATTTTTAAATCAAAGTCAGAAATTTTAGATCAAAGTCAGAATTTTTAGATCCAGATCAGTGTTCTGAACTTGAAGTCTGAATTCTCTTAAAAAAAGTCAGAATTCAGAGGATTAAGAGATTTTTGAGAAAAAGTAGAATCCTGACTTTAATCTAAGAACAAATTATATAAAAAATGTAATTGGACCTTATTTTTTTCAGTGTCCCTCATCCTGTTGTGTAAACACACACACACATTTCTGTGAAGTGTTTTTAATTTTCCTCCCTGTGAACATTTCTTTCTCTGCGTCTTTGACCTCGTGAAGCATCATCAGACTGTAGACGCCATCGTTCTCGCCATCGTTGTCCCGCTGAGAAAGTTGTTTAGTGACTGTGAAGAGTCTGAGCAATAGAAACTCAGATAAAAGTCAGACACACACACACACACACACACTCTGAAGTATCGCTCTGAGGCGTCAGCAGGGACCGAGCAAACACAACGACCTGAGGAAGGATTTCACAACCAGCTGAAGGACGGGAGAGGCCGACGGAGAAACACCAACCTCATCCATCACCCACTGGAAAAAACAAACACTGAAGCAAAAACCTGAAACACTGACGATCAGAAACATGGACGTTAAAATGTTCATGTTCACAATCCATCAGAAATACTTCAGTTCATGTTCATCATTACCCTCTATACTCATCAGTTCCCTTATTTATTCTACAAGGTTTATTTAAAAAAATCTGTAAAAACTGAACACCAACAAAACATTACTTTATATGTGTGTGCATGTCTGTATGTATGTATGAAGTATGTAGTTATATATGTATGTTTGCATTTATGTATGTATGAAGTTATGTATGTAGCTCTATATGTATGTAGTTTTGTATGTATGATTGTATGTAATTATGTTTGTTTGTATGTATGTATGTATCTATGTATATATGTATGTATGTATATATATATATGAATGTATATATGAATGTATCTATGTATGTATGTATGAATGAATGTATTGATCCATGTACGTATATTTATCTATACATATGTATGTTTGTATATATGTATGTATGTGCGTATTTATGGACATATATATGTGGGTATATATGTGTGCATAGGTGTATATGTATGTATGTATGCATGTATGAATGTATCTATGTTTGTATGTTTATATGTATGTATGTATGTATGTATGTATGTATGTTTGTATGCATGCATGAATGTATCTATGCATATATATTTATGTATGTATATATGAATGTATCTATGTATGTATGAATGAATGTATTAATCCATGTATGTATATTTATCTATACATCTGTATGTTTGTATATATATGCATGTATGTGCGTATTTATGGACACATAGGGTATATGGGTATATATGTGTGCATAGGTATGTATGTATGTATGTATGTATGTATGTGCGTATATATGTGTGTACGTACGTGCATATGTATGTATGTTTGTTTGTTTGTATGTTTGAATGTATGATCCATGTACGTTTATTTATCTATACATATATATATATATATATATATATGTGTGTGTGTGTGTGTGTGTGTGTGTGTATTTATGGACATATATATATGTGGGTATATATGTGGGTATATATGTGTGCATAGGTATGTATGTATGTATGTTTGTATGAATCCATGTACTTATATTGAAATATACATATGTATGTCTTCTATATATGTATATACTTGTGAATGTATGCAAGTGTGTATTTATGTTTTTTTATACATACCAGTATATATGAAAAAAAATCACTTTGATATAGGAATGTATGTATAAATATGTCTATACAATTTGTGTGTTAGTCTGCAGAGGTATGTGTGAATGTTCATAAATACACAAGATTAATTTATTTTGGGTGTTTAAAAATAAATCAATAAATAAAGTCTTTAAATTACTTCATAGGAGGCTTTTTCTGGACTTATTTATTCACATTATTTCAGTCAGAATAAGTTTTGATGACTTTAGTTTAGATTTCAGTGTTTTCAGAGCAGGAGACAGAAAACGACGTCTTTGTTTTTTACTTTAACAGGACGACGACTTTAAAGCTGCAGGTTTTTGTTTTTACAGTCATGAAGCTCAATAATCAACATTAAAACTGGGAAACTGATTATTCTTAAAGTCTAGTTCTGGATCACATGTGTGTGTGTGTGTATGTGTGTGTGATTAATCGGTGTGTTTTTGTGTTTCTGGAGCCAGACATACACACCTGTTTGTTTTAGTCTCTGAAATATCAGCGCGCAGAGATTATCTCGCTCACATTATCAAATACTTCTTTAATTACTCATTTCTCCTCCTAACGACACTCACACACACACACACACACACACACACACACACACACTCCTGCCTCATGTGATTGGTGTGTTAGTTAAACATTAACATGGTGAAGACAGTCGGACGAATTATTCATCACCATGACACTGTGTGTGTGTGTGTGTGTGTGTGTGTGTGTGTGTGTGTGTGTGTGTGTGTGTGTGTGTGTGTGTGTGTGTGTGTGTGTGTGTGTGTGTGTGTGTGTGTGTGTGTGTGTGTGTGTGTGTATGTGTGTGTGTGTGTGTGTGAGACTTTTGCTTCATACAGAGAGTGTGTGGTGTTTGTTTGCACCTTGTTTTCACGTTGGACTATAGTGAGACGCTTCCTGTGTGTGTGTGTGTGTGTGTGTGTGTGTGTGTGTGTGTGTGTGTGTGTGTGTATGTGTGTGTGTGTGTGTGTGTGTGCATGCCAGGAGGGTAATTACAGGCTCGCTGCAAGGCCTCGACAAATTACAGAGGATCACACACACACACACACACGTCCTGACTCATCATTTGTTGTTTTTCCGTGAACAAAAGTGAAAATCTGTAAACAAGACGAGTTATAACCTCACTTTGACTTTTCTGAGACGACTTTAAACTTTAAAGATTATAAATGAAACTCTGAGGGTTTAAAACTTCTTTTATTAAACTTCACGGTGACTGAAGGGGCCTCAAACACCGAGGTCTGCTCTCAGAGGGCTGGGAGTTTATATCTGTGTAGAGCTTTAAAAACTAGAACTTTAACATCAACTCTTAAAGAGACAGGAGCAAGAGTTTACTGAGCTCTACATCATAGGGAGAAACTACAGGAGCATAGGAGGGACAAAATAAAGACAAAAATGAAGTCAAAAATTTGAGATAAACAATCTGTATTTGCACTTTTCTGTTATTAAATTCAAACCTTTTTCCTCATTATTAAAAAAAAAATCTAATCTCGAAACATGTTTTTGTTATTTCAGAATTTTGACTTTTTTCCCCAATAGTTTTGACTATTTACCAATATCTTTATTTTTCCCATAACTGACTATTTACTCTCAAACTTTTAACTTCTCATCTCATATTTTGACTTAAAATCACAAAACTTTGTCTTTATATCTCATAATTTTGACTTTTTATCAATAGACTTTGACTTTTTTTCCTCCGAATTCGACATTTTACTCTCATAATAAGACTTTTTATCCCAAATCTTTTACTTTTTATCACATAATTATGACCTTTTCTCTCATCATTATGAATTTTATCATAAAATCTCCTTTTTTTTATCTCAAATTTTGGACTTAAATCACAAAATTCTTACTTTTTATCAACAAAATGTCCTCTTTTCTCTCATAATTGTGACTTTTTATCAAAAACTTTGTCTTTTTATCTCAAATTTTTCACTTTTTATCACAAAGTTGTGACTTTTATTTCATCATTATGAATTTTCATCACAAAATTGTGACTTTTTATGTCATGATTTTGACTTTTAACACAAAATCCCGTCTTTTATCTAAAATTTTGGATTTATATCACAAAATCATTATTTTTAATCAACAAAAATTTCCTCTTTGTATCTCATAATATTGACTTTTTTCCACAGAATTCAACATTTTACTCTCATAATAAGACTTTTTATAACAAAATTATGACTTTTTATCTCATGATTTGGACTTTTATCATAAAATCATCATTTTTATCTCAAATTTTGGACTTAAATCGCAAAATTCTTACTTTTTTATCAATAAAATTTCTTCTTTTATCTCATAATTTTGACTATCAAAAAATTTGACTTTTTATCTCTAAGTTTTGATTTTTTATTCTAACAATTTGACTTTTTAGCACAGATTTTCCATGTTTTATCTCAAAATTTCCACCTTTGATTTCCAAACAGACATTTTATCTCTTAATTTTGACTATTATAATAAAAATTGACTTATTATCCTTAAGTTTTGACTTTTAATCATGAAAATTGACGTTTTATCCCTAAGTTTTGATGTTTATTTTAAAAAGTGAGCTGCTGACGCCCAGAGTGAAACACTCGAACACAAACATGAGTTTTATCACCTGGAGCTTTTTCCTGACGCTGAGAGCTGATTTGTTTTTGTGGAGTGAAAGAGTGAGGACTGTCTCCTCTATCTCTGCTCATCAAAGGTCAAAGGTCAGACAAGGACTGTCTG
>RPOG01006611.1:0-22816 GCA_008086565.1 Thalassoma bifasciatum | reverse complement strand
GGCCATAACTTACTATGACTATATTTGTGACTTTTTGTTACTACCCAAACTCTGTATTAAACATATTTACAGACTGTGTGGTTTGTATTTACATTCTGTTCATTGAACATAAAAATGAGTAACAATAACAGGTTACATGCAGAGCGAAGGGGTGACAAGCAGGTAAGAAAGCAACATTTCTTTAAATGATTTACAGCAGAAATGTTCTTTTTTCTGTTTTTCTCTCATTGTGCTCTTTTTATTTTAGATTTGTTAACCTTTGCAGTCAAAATGTGGAGAAAATGAATGAAACAGTGCTGATTAAAATAAAACATTTAGCATCTAGATTAAAAGGAGTACAGCAGTAAATCATTCAAAAAAGAAAACGTACCGATCTGTCCTGCAGGGTTTAGTTCGCTGACATAACAAACCCTGAAAAAATACTGATGTTTATACAGCCATCCCTGCTGAATTTGCACGTTTTTGTTCTTATTTTTAAGTTAGTCATAACCTGCAAAACTTTTCTTTGCCAAATAAAGTTTCAATTATGAAATCAAAGAATCTGATTTGTATCAGAAAGTCACAAATTATTCTGTGCACATTTTAAAAAAATAAATGGATGTGTTCAATTCATGCTAATGAAACAATGGTAAAGTTGGATACAGGGGGGAAGAGGGGCTTAAGACCCTCAAAGCATTCATAGTTTAATGTTTGTCAGCATTAAGTTTGCTCACTTGTGCTTGGATACATTACATTAATGCAATGTAACATGAACTGTGCACTTAGTTCAATAGAAATTGTGTACCACAAATACTCAGTGCCAACTGACTTCTATATATTGCTATTACTTTTCATTGTGCTGTTTTCATATCCAGCCACCACTTTTGCTGATGCTATTTACCTTTGGGGGAAAAAAGTGGTGTTGATTCATCCTGCTTTTGTGCTTCTCTTCCTAAATCTGGATGAAAAGAGGCTGCCTTTTTAAGGAGGGAGCTGGTGAGATTTGACAAGAGCATTAAATCTCTTTGTCAATTTAAAAAAGGGACACTTGTAAATCCCCCCACCCCCGGTGTATTAAGTTACCTCATATTTTAAACATTGGTATAAGGTCATAATGCTGAATGTTTCTTTTTTTTGAGTGTGTGATGAAGTCATCACATATTGCCCAAACGTGATGGGCCAAACAGAGGAAAGTATGTGGCAGCTAAAAGAAAGTGACTCAGACATAGGTCAGATAAAGGGTTCTCTAAAACACCACAGCAAGGTATGTTTTTCCTCTGCATTAAGTCATCAGGGGTATTAGAAGGACAGTAAAAAGCCTAAAAAGTACAATACCCCCTGTTTAAGGTTATTTGAACACAAGCTACAAATTCGTTAACTGCTTTTCTTTGCTTTTGTAAGTGCATATCAGAATTTTTTTTTAGAGTCAAGGTATAATGCAAGTAAAATGTGATACATTGTATTACTACGACACATTTTCAGAAAAGCTCCTGTTGGACTCTGGGTTTTCTCCTTGTTTTGGGTGTTGTTTCTAAACTTGTGGTGTCATGGATGTGTTGTCTTTCAGAGAGATGATCTCCAAACATATCCCTTCCTCTCAGAGTCTCTAGGCTTTTGTGTTTGTTTCTGTCTGAATGTATGTATGTATGTACTATGTACATTATATACAGCACATGGAGAAGAACAATGGTATTGAGGATCTGTATAATCTGCATGTGCAGGTGAAATGGTTTTAAAAGTGTGCATCAAAGCAAGATGAAGAGATGAAGGAGGAAGAGAAGGAGGCAGCCAAGTGTGTGGATGTGTGTGTAAACCCGCTTTGAGTCCCTCACTCAAAACGTTCATAATTCCTCGTCTGCCTCACACGGGGCACCATGTCTCTCAGGAGTCTGTGGGGACAGAAACAGGGTCTCAATATTCAGTATCAAATAAGAGGAAACTGCATCTGTGAGTTTGAAGTGTATATCTATGCCAAACACTATGTGCATTAAGTGTACATGATTGAATATCAATAATGGAACACTCAGATTATTAGGTCAAGGACACTTACTTGACACCGTATGCCAAAATGGTGAGTCCAATAAGAACTCCAATAGTCCCATCCAGAAACCAGACCTCAGTGTCATGCTTGAAGACTTCGGCACTGATCAGAATAGAAAATCCCATGATAGCACCAACCAGAGAGTTAAAGCCTGAAAAAACACAAAAGGGTTGAAATTTCAAGTGTGTATGATTATTTGAAGAATTTCTCCTTTAGTCAAGAAGAAGGCAGCTCGAGATACACAGTGACTATTCAGTGATGAAAAATATAGTGTTGTAAAAATGTTATTTAAGGTGTTTCATGTTGCTAAAATTACTAAGCTTTCTTGTATCTCCAGTCTGGGTGGGACTTTTCTTGAAATATGTAATAAATCCAAGAGCTACTGACTGCATCACACACCGCCAGCCAGCAGGTGGAGTGAAAAGGCTGCAGGTACCTTAATTATTCCCTTAAATGCTCCCCTCACACTTCTTACACTTAGCACAAACATGAACAAATAAGGGTCCACCTGGGAAATGCAACATCCAGTGCCTTTATTTGATGTCATGCATTAGTGTACTACAGTTAAATAGCATCTTCAAATACTAAAAGATAAAATTACAAAGTTGTTAATATCCTTAAAAACATTTTTGCTTGTTTTTTGTCACAGTGAATATGCCATACAGCCTGATTTAAAGGTGATAGGAGCCAGAGTTTTTGCCCCTTTTTACGATCAAGATGCAAAATTGAGCTAACAGGCAGGTTGTCTGTGTCAGCTAAGATTTAGAGAGAGGAAAGAAAAACACATGATCCAAACTTTCATTCACTTAGAGAGATATGAATGACTTTTGCAAACGTAATTGTCGACTTCACTCTTCGAATCCAAGCCACGCAGTAAAGCCACCAATGATATTATATAATTACATTTCTCTTTGTGTGTGAAAGCCAGTATACTGAGTTATTTTTCTGCTTGCAGTAAGTGTAAAGTCTTGAGGGAAATAAATCTGGGCTCCAAGAACAGCAACCTCAGGTTTATTGGATTGATGCCCTGTGTGTTCTGAGACCTGGGGATAGCAATGTGAGTGGTGCAATGCACGAGTGCATGTGTGTGTCTGTGTGCTGAGATTTGTGCTGCTGTGCACATGTCTATGACTGGCTACTGGGGTCATACCTGCTAGTTCTCACAGCTCCAGCAAACAAATACATATAATACCAAACATGATACCCCCTTTTTTTTATTTTTTTTTATTTTTTTTTTAGAAATTAGCACTCCATTCAAAGTCATTTGTCACTTTACTCACCTTCTTCAATTTATTTCCCTAAAACCCTATACAAGCACACCATTCCTCATCAGTCTGAACATTTTACTTTTGGAACCGTCCTAATCTGTGCAACTTTGTCCGAGGAGCAGCGGTCCAAAAACAGGCAGAAGAAAAAGTTGATTAATAAAGTCGAATATCAATATTTTGAAATGCTGATGCTCAGTAAAGTTGAATATCAATATGTGGAAATGCGGCTGCTTGGCATTTTAACATAATAAAGTCGAATAGCAATACGTTGTCTGCCTGCTAATGCTGAGCATCAGCATTTCAACACACTAATGTGAGTATGTCAACTCTATAAATTTTCAAAAGCTTGTGTTTGCTTTGGTGCATGGTTTCAAACTCATCTTAAATGTTTGTTCCTGTTGCAATCTATGGAGTCATTGATACATTTTATTCAACCAATATGACTCCTTCAATGGACTCATATTTTTTTGACAAAAATAAAAAAACTATGTTCAAAGCAGAAGTAGAAGTGAGTTGGTTTTGCAAATTTTATGGTTGAACATGCTGTTAGAGGAAACACTGATACAGTTAATAATTGGCTAAAGGAGTGACTAATGAGCGGCTAAAGTCAAGCTAATTTTCCTCCTCATTTAACAGTACTTAGCAAGTTTAAACCTGTGTTCTGTTTCCAGCCTGTCACCATACATTTAAACTGTAGAGGCTGCCAAAGTTGTTACATTTTTCATTTATTCATTCTCTATAACAGGACCCAAAGGTGTAAGTTTGTGTCCTACCGTCAGTGATAAGTGCGCGGCTAGTTAGCACTCTCCCCAGCCAGAATTTGGCCACAGCCAGCAGAGAACACGTGAACCCGCTCACTATAGACACACTGTAGAGGAAATCGTCCTAGAGGAAAAAAAAGAGAAAAGAAGGTATAAGCTTATCATTTGCTTTGGTAGCTGATGTGCTTTTCCTAATGTATGAAAAAGGAACAAGATAAAGTGAACAAACATATGTCAAGTAGGCTTCACATGGTATCTCTAGACACTAAAAGCTTTAGCAGGCAGACAGAATGACCCAGTAAGCTTTGTCAGCTCAACCATTAAAAATACATATACATGCTTGACTGGTGCATCAACCCAAGGTCATACGGATGACGCCTCCAAGTGAAGAAAAGGTCTGGTGTTCAGTCTCAAACAGACTCAGCAAAATCCAGAAGCTGATCCCTTGGTGTCTCTTTTTCAAGCTTAATTAGCCCAATGGGGGATGGGAAGGAAAAAGTTAAGATGGTGCATATGAGACTTCACCTTTTTTTTCTTACTCTGTCAGGATTGTTCTCAGCCCAAGTTGTGCACATAGCATAGCAGTGCTGGTTTCTGAAGGCATCAACTTCCACAGTCAGGAGTTAAAAGTTCATGCAGAATTTCAAAAGGGATGGAATTTCTCAAGTTGTTTCAGTTTCTTGTTTTTGGCACTCTAAGGGGCACTTAAAATAAGAGATCATCATTAACTCAAGCATCATTTGTGCCTTTTCATGAATTCGATCATGATATGAATCAAAATTGGATTTCTGTCACCCTCGACTGTAACAAATCTTCAGGGCCTCATCTTACTCTGGTGCAAATTGTCTGAGCGTGCAGCGCAATTGCCATTATTATTTTCAACCTAATGCGCTTGACTATTTTGTGCAATGTACCCATGTTAACAAGAAAATCAGCTTGCATCCCTCTCAATGCCCATAAGTGTCTTGGTTTTATAGAAAGGTGTGGTCAGGCTCTCTTGTGGGAGAAGAAATGTGTCTGTTCCTTAGACAAACAGAAAGCTGCAATTAAGCTGTAACAGAACAGTCGTGCTCTTTTGGAAGTCCCATAAGTCAGACAGGTAATATGGAGTGAAATGGACATTATCTTGATGAGACACAGAAGTCTATTATTCCTCGAGTCAGACACCAAGATCTGCTCATAGCTCTTCCCTCAACAAGCCCCAAGAGAGCTGGTCAATCAGAGAGAAGGGGGTTTTCAGAGGTGAAAGCAGCTAAAATGAAAGGTTTCAGACAGAGGTAGTTTTCTAAAACACCAACATGGAAAAAAACAGAGATCTTTTGAGCAGTAAATCATGTAAAACTACTAAAGGGGTACCATTACAAATCTCTTGGAAATCCACAAAACCTCCTCCATAAGAAAGGCTGAACTGCTCTTGAAACATGCTGTGTGAGCTATTTTACCAATGTCATTCTCAGGTTTTGTGTTTGACACTTGTGCCATCACCACAGGGGCACTTAAGGCAGGAGGACATTTTAGGGGCACAGGTGATCTGGGGAACAGTAAGAGGACATGGATTTTAAAAGGAAACCCGACTGTAAGGACTAATAGGCATGAATATGCTTAAATGTTTGTCTCAGACTAGAATTTGTTGTTAAAAGACATAATGAATTGGTTTTTCTTTAAAAAAAATACAGTTTAAAACACAGTTTCTATCCTTCGGGCACAGCCATTGTTTTACTGCCCCAATGCATTCTGGGTTGGTGACGTAGATTGTTTGCTTGGTGCCGAGCATCTGGATTTCGCCGTTTACTCACTACTAGTCGCCATAAGTCACTAGGTTTCAGGAGCGAAAAAAACATAATAATGCCACATGTGGCTGCTTTTGGGTGCACTTTTCAGTCAAAAGGAAACAAGGAGACTGATGTTAGTCTGCACAGCTTCCCAAAAGACAAGAAAAGAAGGAAGTTGTGGGAAATCATTTGTGGGCGTTCTGATGGACCCGCGGCTATGTAGCTGGTAAAAACACTGATCATTTAGGAAAATGACGTTCTGGTAGCCAGGGTTCCTTTTGATGCTAATCTTAGTCATTACATTTATCCTCATCACATATATCATCCTCAGAGTAGTTGTCTGTAGTTTACCTATTTTTTCATTCTGACCAATAAGTGGCAAGAAGCAACACAACAAGAACCTCTTATTGGACATTGGATTCTTTTAGAAGTGCAACAAGAACACCTCTACAGATATCTTACTCTCAAACAGCCCTCTGTTTGTTCCATATGTGTTTAGTAATCCATGAGACCAGATGATTCCTTATACATTCAGAATTTAGTATCTTACAACAAACTGTGTGATTCAGTGGACTAACAAATACATACATGTGCTTCATGCATGTATTTGTTGTGTTAGTGTTTGTGCTCTCTGCATTCATCTCTGAGGTAGGTAGAGCCAATCTCAGGTCTGTGTGTTTAATCAGGTGCTTGGTACAGACAGCCTGCCATGAGAGCAGCAACCTGGGACGTGATGAGAATCCGGATTCATGATTTCCTCTACCACCTCTGACCACTTGATGTTATTTTACAGCCTTATGGTTGAAGTCGGAAACACTTTACGGTCCTCACATTATGTTCCTGCTCATCAATCAACATCAAGACTGGAAATAAAGTAACTAAGATTAGTCTATAGTATAGTTTCCATCAGGAAACACTGAATTCAAACTGCAAATTCTCCCTCCACTCTGACAAACTGTTCGGCTGTCATTGTATATTTCTGGATCTTTCAGCTACATGTGCCATACTGCAAACAAAGAAAAAGAGAGAACATAAAGAGAGAGATAAAAAGATAGCTGCTGTTCTGATAAACCACCTCTGACTGCTGTTTGATGAAGACTCAGGTGGAAAGCTTGTATCTGGGATGATAGGTAAAGATGTATAAAGGAGAGAGGGATGCTATGAATAACAAATCCAAGAGTCTAAAGGGAACAAAGCAGTGAGGCCAGGTAATGATGGTGGACAGGTGAGCCTGTACAGAGAGGTTACAGGAAACCATTGTTATAAAGATGAGAGAAGATAAAGAAAGGGATACAATATGGATTGATAGGACAGACGAGTGGAGAGATAATGAGCAATATGGAAGAGGAAGAAACCAGGCAGACCAAAGATGAATGAGAGAAATGACACGGACCTTTCCTTAGTCGAGTATATTTGCATAAAAACAAAGAGTCAGATGGTTTTCGATTGCTTTCACACTGATTGATTAGATGTAGCTAAATGTAACCCATGACTGTACAGAATTTAAAAACTTGCCTTTACACACCCTGAAACAGCAGAATCTTGAAAAATGCTGCATGCGTGAAACGGTTCTTTTAATAAAAATGATTCTTTTCATTCATAACCAATGGAAGCAGAGAGAGAAAAGAGTGCAAGAGACAACTCAGAGAAGAGGAAGAATGTCAAAGAGACAGGCAGTGGTAATGGGCTCTTGCTGGTGTCAGGCAGCTCCTCTGAGACCTAACACCCAGAGTTTCCATTAACATAATGGCACTGGAGCATCACACAGTCTGTGGAAAGGCTCCTGCTTGCCTCTACGCCGGCTGCAGTCTCCTGTCTTTGACGCCTTCGATTTGCGGTCAAAGATGCTCAGTGAGTCAAATTTTACACCATGAAATTCAAAATGATGAATCTGTGAAATTTCACAGCTAGAGGATTTGTGTTTTTCTGCCTTATCTTTATTTAGCCTTCGTGCTCTGACCCTTTCATATATCATTAAAGCTCACTCAAGACCAACTCATTCATCACAGGTCTGACTGTGTCTAAAACACTGGTCTGCTGCTGCACATATTTTTGGTTCTTGTTTCATTTAGTGAATTAGCCTTTCAAAGTCTAAAGTAAGCACAAAGAGATGATTCACTAACTAAGGCCAACATATGTCTCTTTTATCTCATTGCATTAATGATGAATTTTCATGATATTACATCATCAAGAGAGAAAGAAGAAAGGCCAGCATACTTTCAGAAAGTGCTTCATTCTTGCTTTTTTAAAGGTACGATGCTTAGAAGTATGCAACATTTGGAACACCACACTAAGTAAAAAAATAGATATAGTATTCATAAGCATAGTATTTTTACATGAGCATTAAATACAGAAACAATTCTTTTTTGTTAACTTCTACTGTGCCTTTTATGTCAACACGAAGCTGCCTTCATGCACCAGTTGCACAGAACGGACAAACTAATGACATTCATTTCAATATTCAATATTCAAACAAACCCTGCTTTTTGTGATGAGTTCATGTACATTCCCAAGGTGGGACATATCTGGTGAAAACATTTCCTTCTGAGTTTTATCATAGCCATCACATTAATGTCAATTGACAGGAATACTTCACAGAGTACCTTTAAGACCAGTCCCTGATGTCCCAAAAAGACCCTACAGTTCCCTCTCAGTTTGCTGCTGTCTGTAAATCAAGAATCAACTGAGCTGAGCTGAAAAACATCAATAGAGAACTGCAGATATATTTTGGGGGTTTGCGCACACTGCTCTGCTCTGCTCCAAAATCAAGTTTTATTTCAGAGGAACTCAATACTTTGAAATGGCATTATAGGGAACTTGAAGGGAAACTTGGTGCAAAATCTGGCTGTTCTCTCTGGTGATTGAAACAGACAGATGGTGGAGGTTAAATCATTTACAAACCAAATGCACCAAACCAATGGGGTTCGAAGCACAGAACTGGAAAGGAAAGAGTGGACACTCCCCAAATATGGTGACGACAGAGGAGCTGGGCTGTGCCCCAGCAACAGAAAAATGAAACTATTTTAGGACCTTATTCATAGTCTTTACACCTCCAAAGAGACAGTTGGTGGGAAGGGTGATGTTGACATTAAAAAGAAAGTGTGTTTTTGTGTGTGTACATGTGTGTGTGTGTGTGTGTGTGTGTGTGTGTGTGTGTGTATGTGTATGGAGGACAGAGGAGAGGAAACAAAGTCAGGTGCAGGGAGAGGAAAACTCTGACGTCAAAAGAGCCCCAGCAGAGGGCTATAAAAAGACACCTGAATGGAGTGTGTGAGTGTTTGTGCATTGCTCAGTGTCTACATGGATTATGTTTGTTCTGAATTATCGTGTGCTGAAAATTGTCTCTTTCGCACATGTGAAATCAATGAATCTTAACATGTGTGTGCCATGAAAGACTGTAGAGAGATTTGAAATGCCTGTCACTCACTTGTGCACCTGCTCTTGTTTTTGAACACAATGTGCATACTGTCTGGGGAACTGCAGCAGCCACTGTGTTTTTCTTAAAAAACTGCCCAAGCTCAGGGCAGCACTTTGAGAGCTGCACTGGTATTGCATCAGTAAATCTTGAAGCATTCAATTGCATTCAGAAAATTCTAAAGAGACTGACATAATACTGTATAAAAATATCGCAAATGTAAATCCAGACACTATTCATGGTATAACACAGATGGAGCGTTCCTTTTGGAAAGCTATAATTAGTGGGTGATGTCTAGTAAACACACCAGCATCAGAAATACGAGTAGTGGTGAGTGATGAGAGTGAATGAGGAGAGAGAAAGGAGCACAATAAGTCTCTGACGGTTCTATAAATAGAAACAAGTATGGATAAATAAGCTTGAAATGAAGGGTCACCTAAGGCCTTAAAGCTGCTTCATTGACACAGAACAAGGTTGTGGGTCCTGCAGTTCACAGCTTGCCTTTGGGAAAGACACCAAACCCAAATCACTGCTCCCAATGACTGTGCATCAACATACTGTATCAGTGCTTTCAGTGGTTGACCCAAGACTAAGCACCACATAAATGCTGCCCATTTAATTTTCTATAACTTGTGACACTTATGACATACATCTACTGGGGTGAAATCTTCTAATGCTGAATACTTCGACCCTTAAACAAAGCACTCCCCTGGTTTCCAGTGTTCCTCCTTAAACCTCTATCCAGGCTTGTTCTATGTCTCCTCCAACCCTTAAGGCCACTTGCTACTTGCTCCTTTCACCCAAGCCCAGAGTTGACAAAAGCCACTAGACAGACTTGCCTGAAAGACCACTGCAATTAACCTCCTACACCCCTAAACCCAAGACTGATACATCACAATCTTTATCTCATGGGTTTTCTTCACATGCTTTCTCCCATGGCACTGCAAGTTAGACCAGGATTTTTTTCCCCTAGCACCCACAGAACAATATCTGAGGTTTTTGTTTATCAAAACTAAAAGAATAAATTGGGTTGTATTAAAAAATAGAAAAAAATTGTTTTTATGCCACCCTCCAAGCTAAAAATACTACTTTGTTAACAGTGGAGTGAGGGCTGTACAAAACTAAGAAAGAAGAAAACTGCATGTTGGTTGAGTCTCTGTGTGTGATCTTACCACTTCTGGAGGCATTCCTGTTGCCAGATTATGGATGGCCTTTCCCAGGATGCACATGGAGGAAAGAACAAACAAAACCCCAAGAACTACACATGCTCTGCAGACACAAACAAACACAAAGTGGAAAAGTTAGGATTCAGCAGCAGTGAATGTTATTCTAACACAAATCTTGGTATGGCTAAGTTTGAGAAAGTACAACAAATATGAGAGCAAGGGCTACAGTGGTCAAACTTTATCTCCATGGTTGCTTTTTTCTTGCATTTGGATCAAGGAAGTTTAACTTTTTTTATTAAAAAATATTCAGAAAATCTTCCATGAAATGTTGAAGTATCGAAAACAGAAGAGTAAAAGTATTATCTTTTTGTTTGAAGGAGTGTGTGCTTGTAATTCAGTGGACAGTGAAGTGTCAAGTTTGTCTCCATTTTAACTCTGCTGTTAGCAGTTGTGCTGCGTTAAACCTGACAGACACTCGATGAACCCAGCTGATTTACAGCAGGCTTGAACACTGATGCTCTGACAGGTAGCTATTTAGCAGTGATGCACAGTGAGTGACTTAATTCAGTCATATCTGTTTGATGCCCTCTGTCATCTCTCACATAAAGATATCACATCACTTGATGTTTCAAGTGGGGTGTATCAAACAGAAATGAGGATATTAAAAAGCAGAGTCTGTGCAGTGAAAGTTTCGGTTTGTCAGAGTGCAGACTAGTAGATATGGCAATATGAAATCTCTCTCTTAAAAAATAAACTTTATCCTGTTGTATATTTTAGTCACCAGACAGCAAATGAAATGCTGCAGTATGACACATCATGAACAAAAAAAAACATCATTTGAAAACAAAATTTAAAAAAATCTTTGTAGAGATTGATTCCAGCTCTGGGGCACCTGGAGCTTTTGCTTTCTGGGTATTTTTTTTTTCATCCAATGTCATCTTCATTCTCACTTACCACAGTACTAAAGAAAAACACCTGAGAGAGTAAGTTTCCTCTTTTCTTGGCTTGGTCTGATCTGTCTGTAGCAGCACAGAGGAATGACCTCTGCCTCTCTCTAATCTGTTTCTCCTCCTCAATCTATACGTCATTTACATCATCAATAAAACTTTAACAAAACAGTTTGTTCTGGCACAGTTTTTCATTAGTGAAACCACGCATTAGAATCTTCACAAAACCATTATAAATAAGATTATTTATTTAAATAGGACAATAAATCAACAACAGTAGCCTATATTCAATCCACATACTATTTAAAAGTAACAAACTTAAGAGAAATTTGTGGATTAATTCAGCACAAGAGGTAAGCTAACAGGATAGAGTTAAACACAAAGCTGCCTGACTTATTTGCACAAGGAGATGTTACCCAACTTGCATCACACTGCATAGATTTATCATTAATCACTCGTTAATTAAACCCAGCGGGAGGTTTTCTGTACTCACATATACTCTCTGTGTGCAGAGTGCACAGCTGCTGCATTGCTGTAGCGCCAGATGACAATACATGATGACATGACGTCCAGCGTGGCATCAAACTAAATCAGAAACAGGAGCAAAACAAGAGGGAAAAGGATCTTCAAGAGAGAATTTTTTCATTTGTTTCTCTGCAAAAAAAGATACTCATCAATTGTGAGAGTATTAGCTACAGAGGATGCCGGCCACCTCATAAACATACATCATGTCACCACAAGTCTTCATAAAAATGAATATGTGCTGCTGTTTTCAATTTTCCCTTTTCAAAGAAGCCTACAGAACATTGCATGTCCCCTACAGCCCCATGTTTTATATGCGTCAGGATCAGGAGTATATCACTGGTTATAGTACTGGTTATTATGCACCTGAAGCTCCAAATAAAATACACACTTTCATTAACATAGCTTCTAATACTACAAGCAATCAGCTCCTGAGATCTGACCCTGGTTTAAAGTTATCCATTTATGGCAGCTTTAAAATCCCATCTCCTATAAAGAGATAGCTAACACTGCAGATCATGGTTTATAGCATTTTAATCAAATTATGCTAATCAAGTTTCCCTCACTGGGGTCATGGATCTTTTAATTTCTCTACATTTTATTAAGTCCTACAATTTTATCTTTTCGTACTCGGTCACTTCCACTTAATTATGTGAAGTGGCGGAGACCTCTATTTGGGTTAAACCTGTAGATATTTTTAGCAAACAGAAGGCTTTTGGATACACAAAATCAGGTCCCCAGTCCCTCCTCTTTGTCCTGTTACCTTGGTGACTGAAGGACCAATTACACTTTAGTACTACAACTCTTTAATAAATCACAGTGCACCAAATTTATGACTAATTGATCGATGGAAATAAGGGGAAGTAGGAAATGAAGGTTGGACTCACGGCAAATCCAAAGGCAGATGCACTGTGTCTCATGAATGATACAGCTGTGGAGAGAGAATGAGACGGACACACAGAGAGACACACAGACAGATAGAGAGGGGGGAGGGGGGCAGTTAGTACTGATTGACTGTTTTTTTATGTCACTGGTCAGTTTGATGTTTTTGTCATGGATGTAACTTTCTTCATATAGACAGTTAGTCATATGACTAAACACAAGAAACTGTTTTAACCAGTTTAATAAATGATGCAACATGGCGAACTGCACATGTAACATCTCATTTATGATGCACTTGATGTATATTAGTTGTAGAAAAAAACCACAATCAATGCATCATTAGTAAATGAATATGTAACATTATATGATTAAGCATTTCATCAACATTCAGTAACTTGGGATAAAATGCTTGTCACAAAATCAAGGGAAAATAAAATAAGATAAAAGAGTCAAAAAACAAAAAAAGTAATGCAAAGACCATCAAGGGAAACAGTATCAGCACATAAGACTTGGTGAATTTAGCTGTGATTTAGTGGAGAACTTTTACCTGTTCTTTTTTTCCCAGTTGAAACACAATTTAGTGGTTGAATTCTGAACCAACTTTAAGCAATGTAAAGATGATTGACTGAAGCAGGTACAAGAGGTATTTCAACTGTCTATATGAGAGAAAAGTAAGTATCTATTCATGTGTCTAAGTCTGAAAATGACAGCTCTGATTTAAAGCTGGAAATATTTACAAATTGCAAAAACAGGAATAAGGTCATACTTTGTTTGGAGATACCAGGCTTTCATTTTTTTTAATGCACGGAAATAACTGGCCAATGAACTGCTGAGCTCCAATAGTAATGACATTATTTCAACTTTGTCAGTGTGTAAACAGAGGAACATGAGTGACATCCACTTACAGACAAGATAAAAACAGTACTGGAGGGGGGACAACTGATCTACTGTATTGTTTTGTTGTTGTTTTTTTTACCAGAGGAATATATTTGTAAATCATTTGAATAGCAAACACCAGGTAACTGGCAGAAAAGATTACCAACATAAGGTATGTTGATGAAAAACATGGTGGGTCCAAGAAATGACCTCTGGGGAACTCCTTACAATAAAGAAGCAGGGAAGGACACATAATTATTAATACAGACCTTAGAACATGTGCTTGAGTAAGAATGAAACTACCTTTATACAATAAGGCAATTTGTACAGTCTCAAATCTTATAATATTTTTTTGTACGATATTTGTTTTAATTAGCAGGTGAAATAATATGGTGACCCTTCTCTCAATAATCTTGCACTGCTTTTTTTTTAAATTGTCATGTGCTGTGCATCACATGTGATTTTTTTTTCATACTAAAACGTAAGAAACTACTCTGATGGATCTCTTGCAACCTTAAAGTCCACTGAGAAGTTTACAAAACGTGTCATTGCTGAGTGTGAGGCAGCTTCTTTACATCTTGAAAGGAATTTTGATTAATCTCAACTAGGGCTGCACGATATGGGAAAATTTTGCGATTGCGATTATGGTGAATATTATTGCGATTTGCGATTGCGATTTGCGATTTGATAAACGGTGAAATGGGGCTTTTTCCCTGATTAACAATGACCATGCAGAGTATGTTAGTATTGTATAATTATTTTGGAGTATGCATTTCTTAACTTAAAACATACAAGTATTAAATAATTACAAATGATAAGGCTTTTATAGTACTTTTTTCAAAATAACAGTTTAAATAATTGATTATTCCCCCCTAAAAATAAATACATTTAGCAATGAGACATAACTGTGGGCTCGAGTTATTTACACACATAATTTGAACAGAATATATATATATATATATATATGTATATATATATATATATATATAAGGGCTGGGACTTGATAAAAAAAATTAACGTATCAATCGGAGTCTTTGAAATTTATTAATCTTGATCAATTACATTTTAATAACATATCAATATTTGACCCAAGAACAGTGAGAATCATTTTTTGAAACGGTTTACGAGTGAATTAATGAATAGTTAACTGAATTAATACATACGCTTTAGCAAACAAAACCTTGTTCATTTTTTTCTAGTTGGTACTTAACTGAGACCAACAGATCAGTGCATTTCTTATGCCATTAAGTGCAGCAGTTTCAGGAATGAACAATACAGAATCAGTTTCAGAGATTCAGGTCGTGTGGGCTAGAATGGCAGCTTTTGTGAGTGAGGGAACTTTTTGTTCATTTAATTAAACAACGATTTGCTTGGGTAGACAGTTCTTAAACTCCTCAAGTAGTATTAACTCTTTTGCATGCTTTTATTATGAAATGTATGCTTTTATTTTGAAATGCATATTGCGAAACCGGACGTGCAGCAGAACACGAGGTGTGTGATTCTCCTGAATGTATGGAAGGACGCAACTAAAGTTGTTAGCTGGTGACTCCTGGCTCCTGTATCACTTTGTGGACCTGACTTATTTATCAGACAGACGCTCAGATCCTCTGCAGATGTGACACTCCAGGCCTGGCACCGATTGTCAAAAAGCACACTTTTCTAACGTGCGTGTTTTTTCGTCACCTGTTCCTTTTCTGCTTGCTCATCATTGCTCCTCATTCAACTATTCCTCAGCTTGCTGGAAAATCACGTGACCAAACAGACTGCGCACACGCGCGCGCACTCACACATGCACACACCGATTCTTGGAGCAGTGATGGGCGTGACGAAACGGACTCCAAACAGAGGGCAGATTGTAGGATTCAGGGACGCATGCGCACAACTAGTTAAATCGCAAATCGCAGCCTTAAGTGCGATTATATGATCGCACGTTCTCATATCGCGATTGCGATTGCGATTCGATTAATTGTGCAGCCCTAATCTCAACCATGTCGTTTCATTCCAAAAGTCAATTGTCTCTTCATGAACTGGTTACCAGACCCAGTTAATGGTCTTTCAATCACCCATTTAAACAACAGTGACGATTATTTTCACATGCATCAAACACAGGGGACCATTAGCCACCTTCTGAAGACATGTAACTGGACACCTCACTGATTGTCTGTCAGACATTCGATATGTGTTAAGCTCTTAGTCCAAAATCCAATCCGTGTTAAGCAGCTGTGCTCCACCAACAAGATAACTCACAGCTGACCTGTAAAGATATATTAGACAGGACACGAATGTTGGTTCTGTGGCCTTTTTTATGATACATGTGACAACTCAACCAGTACATGTGTTGGAAAATTTGAGTTTGGCACAAAACCTTTCACAGAGCCTTGCCCCAGGTATAAGATGTTCACTGAATGGCAAAGAGGGTCCTGTTTTTTTTTTCATTGCAGTGCTGTCCTTGTCTGGCACACCTGTTCTGTTATTTTACCCTTCTGCCTGTCCTTTTATAACTGTCTCTCTTTGGCTCTCTCCCCTCTGTGTTTTCAGTCTCAGGGGACAGCATATCGGGAGTTGAATCACCATGGTAACAGGGGATATAAGGCCAGGCTGGGAGTTGTTCTGAACTGAAGCTTTCATCCTCATCCTCACTTTTCCTCATTCTCAATTCTTTGCCTCTTTCCTATTTTCCTCTCCTGGCGTTTTTTTTTNGAGTGGAAGATGAAAGAAGGTACCAAGTAAGTGGCCCAAAGAGGAGATGGCAGTCCCAGATAGACCTGTGATTCAGGGCAGATGGTACCAGTCTGACTGGGTGCATAACACATGACTGCCCACACACACACACACACACACACACACACACACACACACACACACACACACACACACACACACACACACACACTCACATGCTGTCTCTGTGCCCCACCGTCCTGCATAAAACACCTTAAGGCACACTTTTGTTCTTACTAACACATCTTCTTTCTTGATAGTCTTCTCTGTCACCAACAAACAGAGGGCAAGATGAGTCTCTTGAGCTCCACAAGCACTGAAAGCCATCTGGACCATGATGCCAAACTGAGGGTACAGGGGACTCAGACTCTGCACTTTACTATAAGTGACATATTTCCTTGTGTCAGTTAAAGTACTGTCAAATTAGACTCTATGTCTGCTGATCAGATCCACCAACTTTTCATGGCAAGACGGGCTAAGTCAAAGAAATTTAAAATCCTCAATGTGAGAAAGTGCAACCTCACAGTCTTGAGAACTCAACTGATATTTAAGTATGGGACATGAAAGGAACCAAAATGGCAACAAGGTAATACTTGGTTCTGATTGGTCAAAAGACCATAACAATCATGTTTAATTCTGTCAGGATCCTGATTTTGGTTGTTTGCATTGATTTCAAGGTTTTGCCTTTTGTTTATTTCTTTGGTTTATCAGTGTTCCTTGTGTTGAATTTATTCCCTTGTGTTCTGGTTTCCTGTGTTTAGTTATTCTCGGGTTTCCCTTGAGTTTCATTTTGTTCTTGATCCTTGTGTTTCACTTCCGGGTCCTGGGTTCTGTGTCATATGCCACACCTGGGTTCAACTAGTTCCTGTGTATTTACTCCCTGTCCTGAGTTCAGTCAGTGCCCGTTCATTGTAGCGTCATGTGTTTCTCGAGCTCCTGTGTTTTTCTCCGGCGTCTTCCCCTGGGTTTTTTGATTTCTCTCGAGGTTTGAGTTTTTTTTTTTATCCTCTTTGTTTTTTCTTGGCGGGTTTTTGAGTTTTTTTGATTAGTAATAAAGACTTTTGAGTTTAAATCTGCATTGGAGTCTGTTCCCCCTGTTTTCCGTAGTTCCAGCCCTGACAAATTTGCAATAATTTTAGGGACACTGTATGTAATATAAATAAAAAGGTAATCCAGAGAACATTGGAGGTAAGGATTGATGAGAGATTGGGTTGGAATTTAGGTCAGCAGCTCCATAATAATGCTCCTTATTGTAAAACTCCAGAGAAATTGTGTATTTTTCACTCCTGAGAAATTGTGTATTTTTCACTCCTGAGAACAAAACAAAAACAAACAAAACAAAAGAACAAAACAATTGTTAAAGTACTTGGAGAATCTGGAGAAATAAGGCTGAGGGCTGAAATGATTGTGATACTCAGACCCTCAAATGGAACTGCATTAAAAACAAACATAACTCTGAAGTGGAAATAATTGCATAGGCTCAAAATCCCATGAAGAAAAATCCTTCCAGTGAAAAGTCAACCATTTCTTGAAATGTCTGGTTGTCTTGGAAATGGATCTGGGTTAATGAGTCGATTGGGGTCTTTGATCTACGACAACAAAAGGTTAATAGATACTGATTCACAAGTAGCTGGCTCAACAGAAGGACACAAAGTTTGATCGATGACCATAAGCTCTCTTGAAGATGTTGAAACCTACCATTATCTGTTTTTTGTTTGATGCAGGGTCGTACATTTCTGTTAAAATGAATAAAAATGAATGGTTATGTGATGTCTGAAATGCAAAAACACTGGTGCTTAAAGCTCCTATGGTACATGAACAAGCTTAAATATGAGTGCTAAGCTGCAAATAAGTAACTAAGTGCACCGTGTGTCTGACAGCTGTACTGCTCATTTTGTGTCTAACTATATGGCCAGCTCTGCTCTAGAGATCGGCCTTGGACATTCATAATCCCACTTTGGTGGGTAGTTTTAATGCTTAATACTTTGTTCAGGGCTGCTTAATCCCCTTTGTTGTTCTAAATTTCACTCTTTCTATTAAGTGGCTTCAAGTGAGCATATTGTTATGGAAACAAAATGTATAAATTGCAGGCAGAAAGCACATAGAAAGAAAATTAAGCATTTCTAATGAATTCTGTTCCTGCATGTTCAACAAATCAGATAAGTGCTTCTGTGGAATCTTTTCTGTGAATTAAGGTCAACCTATAGGTAATGTGTTCGGTCTTAACCTTGATTATTATTGGCCCTTAAACTTAAAGCCTCTGTGTGTGACTGTCGACATTCCATCGTAGCATCTGATTAGAGTTCAGAGCTGAGACCTGCCTGATGAGAAGCGCTGACCCCTAACCTGGCAAGGGTTTGACCTAGTTCAGTGGCTTAAAGAAATATTCACATATACAAGTGTATCTCTGTAAGTTTCAGTCCATTACAATCAAAAATTTAAATACATTTACATAGATTTCTGCTTTGTATATCTTCTTAATTTATGACCTCATGTGCCCTGATCAGAGGAAACTATGGTTGTTTTTTCCATTTTCAGGCTAAGAGGGATGATATCTCATAAAGCTGTAGCCAATGTGTGATGGATGATTTTATCACATGGAGTCAGCATTGACATTGAAGTTAATTGGCGGGGATGCATTATTAGATATGATATCTAACAATGGTAATCCTAGGAACCACATACATAAGTAAAATTACTTGGATGAAGTGAAAAGCCCATGTGAGTCTTTGCTAAATAAAATTGTAGAATTGTGAAATGAGAAATCAGCTCAAACACTTTTTTGGCGACATACAACACAAACAAGAACTAAGACTGGAAGAAAAAACCTTAGGAAGTGTGACTAAGTGCTTCAAGTTGATTGGCTACAGGTGCCATCATCTAGTGCAAGAAGAAGAGGTCCATTTTTGATAAATAGCATATCTTCAGGAGTGGTGATGTGCGTTAACTGTTATGGTTACCAGCACTTTTATTAAGGAATATCTTCGTGCATAAACACACTGGCACACTACTTAATTATAAATATACTTTCAAATATAATAAGAACAGATGTCCCCTCTCTCTCTCTATGTTGTACCAACTCATCTGGGGAGCTTCTTCATTCACTTAAGCTCATTACTACTTTTTTGCAACTTGTGTCTGCTCTTCTTAAATCATAAAACTTTAAGAACTGTGGAGGAATGTCTGATTTATTAGGTCATTAAACCTTAAATTAATGAATTTTCTCTTGAATCGGTGCTTGCTACTTGTTTAGAAATGGTGTCTTCTCCCAGAAGCCGAGCTCATTTCTATGGGCCAGCCGTCTGTGTGGTTATCGCCTGCCAGCAAATCGATGCCTCTCTCGAGGAGAGCCGACACTATTCAATGTAACATCCTTTGGGTTGTTAGTTAATCAGGCAGGCAAGGGTGCGTGACCATTGTTAACAAGGCTGTGGAACAAGGGAGGAAAGGAAGTGGATGAAAAGGTGGGACATATTAGTGTAGGAGGGAAAAAAGGGTGATGTGGTACAAAAGGGATAGGAAGGAGAAAAAATGTTAGAAAAAGGGGGATGGTTGAAGGAAAAAAGAAAACAAGCTGAATTTTAGTCTCATGTTTTTAGAGGATTAAAGAAGATGACAAAAAAAGCACAGTTGTTTACAAAATGATTAATGACTGGTGAAACCAAACAGCTGTGACTTTGTTATTCTTAGACTCTGTTAAGTTTCTTTATTTATCCATAAATGAAAATAAAAAAGTAATCCCAAACCCTGTAAGCAGATTATTCCAGTTGATTTACATGAGTTTATTGTGTCTCTTTGTTCTATTTCTATGTATTTTTTGCTCCGTTCAATTATAATTCCCCCCTAGTCTATTCAGATATTCTGCCAACAAGCATAGCAATAGCAGTGGTTAAGACTTGGCAGGAGTAAAACCCTAATTATCAGTGAGTTATGCAAGCACTGGGGCAAGTGCCAACATTTTACACCCATGCTCTCTCTCTCTTTCTCTCCTTAGTGTTCACTTAGCACTGATTACAAGCAGCAGAGAGATGAAGTGGCATCTTATCGAGCGGTAATTTCAGATCAGCCATTGAACTGGGGGGCTGGGGGCCTGCAAGAAGATAGCTTATGTGCGTTTTTTAACTTGTGAATTTATCTTTCATGAGCTAATCTGGCTCCTGCTTGAAGTGAGATGCATTACTAAAAGTAAATCATCAATGTGTTGAGGACCTATTTCAAAGTGGCCAAAGCTACCAAAGAGAAAATATAATTCTGCTTCAGATTTTGCCACAAGAATATTCTTTTTAAAGCTTGTTTCATTTTTATGAGCATGTCAAGGCTTTTTCATTTTTCCCTCCTTGTTTTTTTTTCTGCTGCAGAAATACAAACAGAAACTTTGAGGTTGCAAAAGCTGTCAGGTTTCATTACAAGAAAAAACAAAAAAAATAGTTTTTTTAAGGGTACATTCTTAGATGAATATAATGTTCTGTTGGATTGTGAACACGTTTGAAGTGTATTGCTGTTTTAAAATGTCAGTTTGAAGTGTTTCTATTTTTGGCTTGGGTCACTTTAAAAGCTGGAGCAAGTCTGTCTCAGGTATGGATGTCATGTGACCTACAATCAGAAAGTTTGTGGGCATATGCCAGCATGAGAGAAGGAGTTATCAAATGGCATCTGCTTCACATCACATGCCCTTGATAGCAATATTTGTATGCTTTTTGTATGATTTTTGTTTTTTGGTTTCAAGTATCATTTTGAGGTAAATGATTTGTTTTTATAGACTGATGCTGAAATTGTTTAAACTGAAGTGCCTTTAGCTCATAAAATGCTTTCTGCATGCAGTTTGAGGTATGTAGGGATAAGAAGAAATAAGGGTATTTATGGTAACGTATTAAAATCAAATTGTGGAATTTTCAATGCATTGTTAAAGCATAGGAATTTGTCTCTATGTGTGTGTGTACTGAATAAGCAGTTGTCCTCAGAATTGTGGTGATAGTTGTCTGTTAAGATATTTAACCCTTGTTTATAAGATCGTCATTGTTAATCTGCTTTAAATTATAATGATTTTGAGTTTAGAACGCAGGCTAGAGTGTAATGACGCATTATGCTCAGATATATTTGACAAAAATTTATGACAACATGGGATGCTGATCAGTTGAAATATTGTGTGATCATTGTTGATGTACTTTCTTTTTCTTTTCAGGCCATGTGTGGGCAGAAAATCATTTTCCAGCATCGGATTGCTGCAGAGTGAGCCATCTTACATCTGGATTATCTTTGTAGAGAGTGGCTCAGGAAATACAAAAGGATGCAAAAGGTAAACAAAACAAAGCAAAAACAAATAACTGGAGTGAGTTGTTTTACATCCTTACCATATCAGCTCAGTGTAACGCATGGGAGTAAGTGGGATTCAAAGTACAGAAATGTTTTAGCATGACCATGTTGCAACACTACATTGAGACGTTTCTACATCACTGGGCATTAAACGTTCTACGCTGTGAAGAAAATGGCTGCCTGCAGTGTATGTAAACAATTCACGAATATTTAAGGAGAGGACATGATGACATACAAGTTAAAGGTCTGGTTGGTGCCACTCTGTGTGAGTTTTCCATTCCCTTTGAGTTAGAAGAGTTATTCTTTAAGGACCATCAAGTCTGTGCTGCATTTAAGTTGCTGAGATACATTATTTTGAACTTAAATGTTGAAATAACTATCAAACCCTGGTTTCCCAATGACAAAATGTGAGCAGAGCTAAAAATAAAACTTCATTAATGCAAAACCCTAGTTAAATGTTTGTGCTTGCATCCCCCTGATAATCTTCATCCATTGGAAACAAGCATTAATTGGTGTTTGGCACTTCATTTCTCATCTCACACATCTTCAGAGCAAGCTTTTTATGCTTTTTACAGCACAAACAAAAACACTGTGCAACTCAATCAAGTGTTACACTTTATGTCAAAGGTAACACTGCAAAACATACAGGCAGCAGTGTAAAAGTGAAAGAGTCATTGTATCAGATTTCAGTTTATAGTTTGTGCCTTGACAACAAGAAGCAAATCTTTGTGCATAGTTGTTATGACCAGCATAGGGGGGTCATTTTATCAGCTCTGATTTGAGACAGGAACTATGTGTGAAGTCTATTATCTCTTTGACTTGATGTTCAACAAAAAAAAAAAAGCCTTACAGTTTTGCCTTATGGGAATCATCCTACATAACCGCAGTTGTCTCCAATCTAATAGTGAGGAAGCTACATGTTTGGTCATAGCAAACTCTGTCCCCATCAGCCCGCCACCTGTTTGTGTCTTCACAAGATGCATAAAAAGATTTTATCTAATTATCAGGATCGTTTGCAGCCAAACAGAAATGTAATTATGCCCTCCCCTGTGTTCCTCAGGGGTAGGGGCTCAGTGGCAGGGATGTGACATTCAATTACAGCTCAAGGAGCCCAGAAACAATCTGGGAGACTGGGAGAGGAGAAGAACAAGGC
>RPOG01006609.1:0-22835 GCA_008086565.1 Thalassoma bifasciatum | reverse complement strand
AGGTCAAAGGATCTCAGAGGAAACCGAAGTAAACGGCGCTTGATACCAAAACAGATTAAAACCCCTGAGGCTCCCGACCAATCAGATCCAGTGTGGGTCACAGGGCCGCTGTGTTTCTGTTTTTCTGGGCTGTAGTGTGGGCTGCGGTGTTGTTGAACATGTAGGAGGATGGAGGAAGAATATAAGATGAATTCACTATCGAGCTGCTACAACAATATGAGAGTAGAGATGTTATCTACAAATGTATAATAACATAGATAACTGAAGAGCCTTTTCACTTTAGGTATAGAAATAAAAGCCTGGTTCTCTGTTATTGTCTTTAAATTTGCACAACAGAAATGCTGATAAACTCTCTGTAAATCCCAACTTTTATTTCATAACATCAACATCAGTATTTCTTGTTAGCATATACTTTCTCAGACCTTCTCATGTCTAACAATCAAATTGGCCGCAACTGTTTGGAAAATTTTGCATCCTCTCTCAGTTGTGTCACTTTAGAGAGACTGAAATCGTAGTTTACTGAATGTTGGCAACTAAAGCAGCTCTCACTGTTGACATTTTATGATTTAGATTTATGGTTCAAGTTAAAATTACAAATTAAGACTGTAAATTTAATTGCATCTGGATAACTATGGTCGTTTGGCTTTTGTGATAATGGGTGCTTTATTTAGTTATTGCACTGGATACACATTGTAAAGGCTCAACAAGGGACTAAGGAAATGTTGTATTGGATTGAAAAGCGTGATCTCATATTGAGTTTCATGTTTTATGGGTCAGGGCACCCCAGTCTAAAATGTCTGGGCACGCCCTGTTCAGTTGCACCCCGTTACAGGTAGTCTACGTTACTTTGCTTTGCTAATTAATGGATGAATTTATGCTGAATGGAAGGTGGAATAAACAAGGTAAAGGTCAAACAACTTCAAGCATTTATGTCCGTCCAGTGTGCCACTCTCGCTTAAATTAGCTTAAATTAATGCCGATCACCCATCAGTTCTACCGAGTGTCACAGTTAATATTCACAATCATGATTTATGATTCATCCATAACACCAAAAATAGGATTTTCCTTAGTAGAATAGTAGTGGTCAGAGAAATACTAATGTACATTTCTTCATTTTCTATAGCAAAAAATGATCACAGTATTTTTGAAGAGCAGCGGGTTTTGCACACGTGTTGCTGCTTCTTGATTGTTTCAATAAAAGATCCAAAGAAAACTCCTTAAAAGTGCCAGAGGCCATTGTTTTCAGTGACATTATCGAACATCCTATCAAATGTATTTTCTATTGATATTGATCATGTGTCGCAGTGGAAATTTATATTCTTCTATTGCCCAGCCCTAACTGGAACAGAAAGTGGTTACTGTGGATGTTTTCATGACAAATGTAGATGAGGGCACCTGAGGTCTGCACTCTGAAATCACAACATCATCAGCAAAAAAAGAATCCTTAATTGTTAATAATAGCCAATTAAGAATAAGCAGATAAAGATACAAGCTGGTGAGGAGGAAGACTGGACATTCAGCCTCCATGTGTCCCATCATCTGTCAGTAAAACATACCCCCCACCCCCCCACCCCCCCACCACCCCCGTGTCTCAGACCATACGTCCCCTGTCTGCAGCCCGCTGTGTGAGAACCTGAGGAGTGTCATTACCAGGAGCAGCTACAGCAGCAGCACCAGCAGAAGCAGCAGGCGTTTGAGGCGTTGGTGGGGGTATTTCCCATTCTGTGGCGCGCTTGGAGGACACTTGCAGCTGCTTCCTGGTGAACCTGCATCTGTCTCTTACGCATCTCCACCCGCTCTGAGCCCATGGACTTAAAGAGAAGAGGGAGAGACAGGAGATGAGTGTGAGAGTGAGTGTGTGTGTGTGTGTGAGAGAGAAGGGGGAGCGGTTTACTGGAAGATTATTACTGCATTAAGATGGAGCATCACACACAAACACCACACATACACACACATATACACTGACTTAACCACGCAATCCAAGAAATCAGAGATTAAAGATCTGGCATGATGCAGGGAGGCCTATGAATTAAAACAGACTCTGTTATTGATCACATCTACTATTTTCAACACCAGAAGATGAATGCACGTCCCCTCACGATCATGTGTGGGATCAACTTCAGTGCAATGCAACCTCAGGATTTCACTTTTTTCCTCCACTGACTGAGGCGTGTGAGAGCAGATCTCACCTCAAGCTGCAGAAACACAAACATCCCTCCAGATTTAAGATCAATTCATCCCAAAAATGTGATGAGCAAAACCCCCATCCCAACCCCCCTCTCTCTGCCTATGAGGGATAAGTGGTAATGATAGCGACAAGGCGTTACTCCAGGACCGCATCCATCAGTCGCATCCTCGGGAGGATGCACACACACACACACACACACACACACACACACACACACACACACACACACACACACATGATGGTCGATTCAAGACAAGCAACCATCCTGAAGAAAGCAGCATGAAGCCATTTATGGAAAGATAATCACATTATTTGGTCAGAAAAAGCAGATAACTTGCATGCGATGCTTTTTTTCTACAAAACACAAAGCAGAGCAATTTCTAACATGCGCGTAATTTTGCACCATTTGAAGATGAACCCGTGTTTCTATCTCCCTGTAACATCCACAGAAAGATGCTTCATGCAACAGCCTCTGTATCCTCACATTTCATCCGGGTTTTTTCCTCCTAAGGTGTGAACAAAAGCGAGCACACACACTGATTTTAACACTGTTCAAAAGTGGAGTATAAATGTGTACTCACTGTGTCACCATGAATGCCAGAATACAGGTGATTTTTTTTTTTTTGGCTCGATCACATCCGTCTGCCTCGACTTGACACAAACCAGTTGGCGTCTTCTCTGCGCATGCGCATCCTGTAAGTGTGAAAAAGATTTTTCTGCGCTCGTGCCACGACCAGAACACAATGTGCGCTCCCTGTTTCTGTTAGTTTCTTCAGGACACACCGACAACTGCACATATACACAGAATAAGATTTTGAATAACAGTTAAAACAAAATTTCAGCTGCTTAAAACTACACTTTTCCACATATAACCCCAAAATGTCTCTGTCAGGTGAATAAAATGATAAAGAAATGTTTATAAGGCCAATATTTCTTTAATTCCAGCGAGGAATCATTCATAAAAAGAAGGTATTTATAAGTATTTCAAGTTAAATTCGAAATTTTTGACCTCCAAACTCTACTTTCATCTTTTCAATCCCTCCTTGAAACACATTTACCGTATTGTTTTTATGTGATGTCTTCTTATAATTCTCATCTTTTTTATCTTTATCGTCCTTTATTCACTTTAAACCCATCTCGTTGTATTATATCATTTATTCATTTTAATGCTTCATTTGCTCAAAATTTTCTCAAAACTTACTCTACACTTGATGACTGTATCTTGAATTGTTGTATCCATATTTATTAATTATTAGTATTTTTATTTTATTTAATTTCTACCGGTTTACTTTAATTGTTTTAATCAACAGAACATTTTCATTTATTCATCATTTTCATGTTAAACTTTAACTTTTACTGCTGTTATCCTCTGTCTTTCTCTATTTATTTAATAATTATTTATTAATTTAGCCACAATTTTCTTTCTTTATTTCTTCTTCTTTTTCTCCTTTTTTTTTTTTTTTTTTTTTTTTTTTTTTTTTTTTTTTTTTTTTTTTTTTTTTTTTTTTGCTATTTTCTCCTCCGGCTTGGTTCTAACATATTGTTCAATTCCAAGTTTTTTAATTTTTGGATTTTTCTTTATTCCGTTCGTTCGATGATTTTTACTGTTGGACTTCACTGTAAAATCACTTTGTAAACTGTTTTTAAAGGTGCTATATAAATAAACTTATTATTATTATTATTACTACTGTCAAGAATGACAATATCTACTGGGTCCACCTATTTACCCTCTTTATTATCATTATTTTCTTTATCCCTAGGAAAAAAAAATGAGAAAAAATAATAAGTTAATTACCCTTGTGAACTACTCTTGCGAGCCAAATTGCCCTTCAGGGACATTAGAGATTTTCCAACCCAAGCTCCTGGTGAGTCACTCCATTTGTTTAAGACTCACAGAGGTGGGAAGTTGAAGTAAAAATAAAAGCATATTCTATTTTAAATCAACAACTGCCACGCAAAAGTTCAAATACAACAGTCAAAAATCAGAGAGTAGATAAATAAATACAGATCCATCTGCATCCTCACCTGCCCCTTAAGAGACGCGCTACCACCAATGCCCACTAGAGGGAAGCAAACATCCATCTGAACAACCAAGGGGCTGCACAAAATAAGGAGGTGAGAGCGCAACAGAAAGTTGGAGGTTTGGGTAAAAGTAAAAGAACATTCTTAGACTTAATTATGCTGCAGTGCTGAGTCAGCATTTCAACTTGGTCAACAATTTAATCTAATCAGGATAAATAATGTTTTATTCAAACACTGCATGCTGTTCGACTGCCCTTTGCTGGGGCTTTTAAAGCTTGGTCACAACATTTGTTTTAAGTCTAATTATAAACCAGGAATAATGATAATAACAAAAATTAAAGCATCTGATAGTACCCTATTGATTATTTAAGTCGGAAAAGTACATCTGACTTTTTGGAGTGCATATTTGAATACAGTCATCGTTGTCAGTGAATCCAATCCAAATTGTGAAGATTGATTCTTGGCCACATTTCTCTGCATATAAAGAGGGTGTGAGGATTTTCTAAGTGATCCTGAAAAAGTCTCACTTCTTGATATATGCCTGATCATAATCCTAAATTTGAAATGAAGTTATCAGCACTACAATATGTTATTTCTAAATGCTATTTCTCAGCTCTCTGATTGGGTCAGACTAGCCTGGACTGATTTACAGCACGTTGAGATCTCAATGACAACGCCACACAGGCCAACAAAGTTTAGCAGTAAGGAAGGAGATCTGGGTTTTTCTCTGCTGAAATTGATTCCTTTGATTTATTTAGTCATAATAGTGCACATAGGAGCTGGACTGTGTGTCAGAAAAGGGACAGAAGCTAAATGGGAGAGTGATAGAGCATGAGCCAAAGGCTAAAACAGGGGTTAAGCTGTTTGTGATAATGTTAATTCCAACCCACATGCAGCAGTTATTCTGCAATGGTCCGTTCAAACTTAAGAGTCTATCAGTAAAATGAAGAGCCAGGTTGTGTTTGCTCTGCTTGGTGAGTTTGGAGTTGGTAGATGAGCACTGGTAGGACATAATCAGGATTTACTAAGATTACAGGTGACAGATACGTCTCAGAGCACCAGGGTGTGAGTAATGCTAAATATAGCCAGCAACTAGACTACATTAAAAACTCACAGTAAAGACTCACTCACGTTGTATATGGTAAAAAGTTGCCTTGAACAAAGAAAAGTAGTGTTAAAAAGACAACTTGATCTCTTTTAATCTTTCAAAGCAAATACACAAGTCATGTCATCAAGACTGTTTGCACAAGTCTTCTGGTCAAAGGTGTCACTGCAATCTACTTCATGGATTCTCCTCAAAGCCACTTTAAAAATGAATAAATAAATGTGACCCCTTTTTGTAACTTTTGGTACCGTGTTTAACTGAGTGAAATAACTTTGAGAACTAACAGGACTAAATTGTGTTTTAATGAAGTTTCATGACTAATCCCAGTTACCCAGCACTATGTGGGCATTGGTTCAGTGGTTGATGCTGAAGGTTCCTGGTTCAAATTCCTGGCAAAAGTGTCGTCTGCATGTTGTCTCTAACATACATGGATTCCACTTTCTCCAGCTTGTCAGTCAGCCTGTTCTCTCCTGTTGAATCAAAGCTAGTTGACTCCTGGTTCACATAAAAAAAATGAATCTAAAACATTGTGCTTTATCTTCCACATTAGATCTAGGAGTCAGATGCTTTGTGTGAACATTATGCAGCAGTTTACAGCGGATCATAAAATGAGTCATCCTCATCTCGTCATGGGTCGGCAAACTCACCAATCTGAAGTTAATGTCTGCGGATGTTAAAAGGTCCCTGGGCTCTAGGAAGCCACACATCCAAATTATGGAGCTTATGTCACTAATTACGGAGAATATAAGGAGGAAACCAATGAGAGTCAAAAATCATTGCTTCAGAGAAATAATTGCTACAGTTTTGCTGCTGACTCAAACAAAGTAACGAATGAGTTCATTTATGCTTCTATTAAGATTCTTTACGAGCAGAAACTTCCCTGCAGAGGAATCAGGTCGATTACTCGAAGAAGGGATGATCCAAAGAAGGAGTATAGAGGCAGAGTTAAGTTTGCCATACATGCACTGATTATTGTTCATTTTGTGAGTTGTGTTTCTCTATGAGGAACCGTTAAAACTGAAAACATTTTAAACAAAACACTTCAGCTAATGAGCCTGTGTAAGTAGTTTCTCCTCGAAACAGAAAGTGGAGCACAGGTCTTTAAATGTGCTGTTAATACAGCACTGCAATTTTGGTGTGACAGCTCAAATTAAATTTTTTTGGCCTTGCAAAGTCACTGTGAAGAGTGTGATTAATGTCCCAGACTGAACTGTGTCGGCCTCAGGAGTAAAAGGTGACATCTTGTTAAAGTTCAAAGGTGGAGCAACTCCTGCAACAATACATATGGATAATCTGTTTCTAAGCCAGTGCATGATGGGAAAGGGTAAGGCCCTGCATATGGTTATAGAGAAAGTTGAAAGAAGAAAAAGTAAAACAAAGAAAGAACTTGTTACAATTCATTACACCAGTTTGGGTGAATACTCTTCTGTTCTTGGTTGAAGTGTTTCCTCTTTTATTTTGAAGTTCTCGCCCCTCTTGCCTTTCACGTCC
Source organism: Thalassoma bifasciatum (assembly GCA_008086565.1). Lineage (NCBI taxonomy): Eukaryota > Metazoa > Chordata > Actinopteri > Labriformes > Labridae > Thalassoma > Thalassoma bifasciatum. The sequence goes on along the minus strand of RPOG01006609.1, from coordinate 16,029 downwards.
TGCCCCTGTGTCTCCCTCCACTTTGATTGCACTCAATTAGTTCCACCTGAGTCCCTTGTTCACACCTGTTGCTGTTTACCTCCACTCTGTGTTTAGTATTTTTGCTTCCTCACTTGTGTCTTTCGTCTTTAGTAATCTCATGTGGCCTGTGGTTCATTTTGTGTTTCCTGGTTGGATTTTTCTTGGACAATGAAGGTAAGTTTGTTTTTCATCTTTTGTTCGTGAAATATTCAACTATCCAGGATCTAATGTTTGATTGCATTACAATATTGTTACAATATGCCCAATTCTAGGCACCCTAGTAATGAAAAACAGACAACAATGCTGCAGCATGGTTGAACAGGTGGTTTTCTGCTCTCTTATATTCTAAATGATCTTGAAAAGTCCATATAAATTTTTATTCCTGATCATAATCCCCCATTTAAATTGAGGACCAGATTGATTTGCAACAGTTTCTACAACAATGCTGCAAAGAACTTGATATGAATTCTTCTTATAGCCACTTTAATATTAAGATTTTCAAGCCACTTAATATTCTTATGTTGCAGAAATCCCTGAATCTGTCTGTAAACTGTTCAAAATGGTTCATACCAAAAAATAGCTTGGCATCTTCAGGAGATTTGCTGAAACGACTACGTAACCACATAAGAGTCTCCTGACCAGCCATGCTATGTTCAATCCTTCCCACAGGCCTTTGGAGGACTGGCCAATCAGAGTGAAGGGGGTTTGTGGAGCGGTGAGCCTTAAAGAGGCAGTTGCTAAAATATGTATAACAATTGGAGGTTGAAATAAGTGCTTTGTAAAACATAACTGAGAAAAAAAGAAAGATTATTTTATAATTCAAATCATGTAAAGGGTCAGAGAAAAGCTTAAGAATAACACAATACTCCCTTTTTGGAGAAACTGAGTGCATGTCCAAAGCAGTGAAAGGAGATGCCAGAGGAACTTTTTTTTGCAATCTTTCTTTAGAATCACTTTCACGGCTCAATTATGTAACAGATCAACTTGTGAATTCATCCAAGACAATTCTGCAGTTGAACTACTGGTTGTTTATAATCCACTCTAGACCTCCGCTTTAATCATCTTCACATCTGTCAAGCGCTGAATCAGTCCACAGACTCTCATTCATCTGTATATAAATCCGGTTCCAGCGTTCTGTTGGCAAATATCCTGCTGAGTATTCTTCTGCATAACCTACAGCACCTCACACTCATCGTAGCCTCTGACCTCCACCGTGGAGGAACAGGCTCCAGAGGATTTCACCTCAGGAATCAATACAGCAGCACATTAGTATTCTAATTCAGCTGCTTTCTTTTGTCCTCGCATAGAATTACGCTTGAACTTGTCTATAAGAAAGCAGACACAACTCTCTCTCTCTGTGCTTTTTGTCAGTATTTCCAGGAAATATCCACTGTGAGGGATTAAATGGATTTAGAAGAAGATTACTTTGAAAGTCTGTGATCACAAACAAACAGCATCAGATGTGATTTATGCTATTTTGGGGGTAAATACAGAAACCTGGGATTTGGAACACAAGTGTTTTGAAGTCATCTAAAAAATAAAACTGACTGTTTTCTAATCTTGCAACTTCCCATGTTCTAAAATAAACACAGTCTGTCACGAGAGCTGATGCAAGCACCAGCGTGTTTGGTTATTTTTCATCCCAACGATAAAAAAAATGCACCGCAGACGCATTACTCCAGCTCCAAAGGAAGAAAATAATTGGTATTGATCTTGACGTCTTCTTTTGTACAACATTACAGATGATTTTCTCTGTTTGGGTGTAACTTTCCGCTGCAGTAAAAAGAAATTGGCGGCCCAGTTGAGAAACTTTTAAACGCTCATCTCTTCTCAGAAATAAAGAGACAGATGGGCGCCATAAAATGTCTGTTTTGCAGATTTGGGAGGGTTAAAGATAAATCTTGGATTTATCTCAAGTTCATTTCTTGAAATAAGAAAAGAGGAACGTTGATTTTATATAAAAGGATTCCTCAGACAGACCATAAAAAATCTGGAAGCCAAGGGGGACTTCCAAAGTCGACTTGACTAAATTAAAATAAAAGCAGCAGTGATTTGCATGAAATTTCAAACTACTCAAAGAGTGCCAAAACTTTGCTTCTCTACTTGAAACACATCAGTGGATCATTACTGTGTGCTGGAGCCTTTAAAACATATCGATTCTGGCTCAATCAAAACCTCTCCTTTTGCTTTTTCCTCCTAGGTAATCTGCATATTTTCCAAGATGAAGAAACAGGAGGAGAGATTTGTAAAATCGTGAGTGAATCTTTATTTTTCTTGAGCGCCGTTGCTCAAACTTGTCAGTTTTCATCATTGATTTCCTTTCTTTCTCTTTGCACGCTCTCGGCCGAGAGAGTAATGAAGGTCGTGGCTGTTTGATCTTTGGTCACACGTCGTCTCTCTCCCGTTCGGGGTGCGCACTTTTGAGTGGGCTCCAGCTGACAGTGCTTCACTTGGTCACACAAGGAGGGGAGGCAGAGCTGGAAAATGTGTAGGTTTAGAGCTGAGAGCTGCTATTTCAGGCTGGAGCCTCTCCCTGTGGGATTCATACTATATGTGTGGGAAATTGAGCGTGCTGGTGTGAGTTAGTAGAGTTCATCACAACATGAGAGAAGTAATGCGTTTTTGTGATCGCGGGGAAAAAAAGAAACGCTTCTGTCCATCTCTGAAGCTGGAGAAAACTCACAGGGGAAGAACCTGATTGAAGAAAGTGTTTCTTGTAAGCTGGGCTCATTACTCTGTGTCATACTGATCCAGATTGTACAGATTGCATAGAAAACAACCAGTCGTTTTGCTTTGACTTGCGATGCTAGTCCCATTTTATTGAACAGTGTATCACATTCACCAACCCTGTTGTTTCAGAAATACTGGGGACGATATTATGGACTAGCTATTTCAATAACTGTGAAATCCTTCTGTTTCCATGTCTCATTAGACACTGTCCGTTAAAGGGGACTTATTCTGCTGGACATTCAGTCATTAGTGATGAAAATGGAGCATTTGTACTAATGGTTAAAACAACTGTTGAGCATTAAATTTAATGGTGGTAGACCCCACCAAAACAGGTGCTAATGGCAAGATTATTGCACATCCTAGGATGTTTCAAGATGGTGGATGTTGTGCATGTGTGTCATCATTTAAGACAAATTATGGGAATAGCGGATGGATGTTGATATTGACAGATATAGAAAATGTAGATTTAGGAGATAGATTTTTCACATTTATTGTTGTTTATTCATAGCAGGCATGGACAATTTCTGTTTGTTGAATCAGGGTTTTCCAGGAAGTTTAAGCTGAGCAACAATCTGTACTTGCCTTTATTTCATGTTGCAATTAATTGATTGGCTAATTTTAGTATGTGCAAGTAACTCTATAGCCAAATGGATAAATACTCATAAAGGTACATCATTATTAATGGTCCTGTTTGTTTGAAGACCAGATGTGCATACAGACCCAGGTTTGTGGTTTGACACATACTGAAGATACTGTTTTAGAGTGTTGTATATCCATACTATTACTCTGCAAAGTTTCAAAACTTAAAAAAAAAAAAAAATTGAGTGCACCTCCCAGAAATGTTTCTTAGGTCTCTGAACAACTTGCTTCAAGACCTTGTCTGACCTGGTGTTGAACTTGTTGAAGGACACGTCCACCCTGCAATGCTTTTAAGAACATGCAGCTCTTTCAAATTTCCCTTCATCAGAAAGTGTATTTTAATGTTTTGTTTCTTTTTAATTGACTGTGCAGCACATTGTCAATTCAGTACATATTGGAAAATTGCTTGTAAGGCTTTTTTTTCTCCCCAAAGATCAAGATGATGCATAACCTTTTCATTATGTGGGATCAAAAATTTAGCCCAATTAGGCTTTTCTTCCCTCTGGTGTCCCACAAGGCCTCATCCTAGGTCCTCTTCTCTTTTTCTGTATGCTCCGTATCAATATGTGACATTTTAGAGAGATACAAAATATCTCATCTCTTCTTTTTTATAATGACGTCACATGGCTCAACCCAACATTTTTCTCACCTCTATTGGACATCACTTTGTCCCTCTCGACCACCAATCCTGGGGAATTTCACCCTCTCATTACAGGAACTTACCAAACTTAAACCCCTGGTGCCTTGACATCACTCCCACTCTTGTTCAAAGTAGGTATTGATTCAACTGGTCCATCTTTACTTTATATAATCCATACCTCATTAGCATCCAGTCACCTCTTGTCTCACTTCAGCCACTACTGAAATAATTCAATCCTGACCCCTCACTCTGGCCTTTACTTCAGTTTCCTTTAATGTCCTAAGTCTTCAGAAATGTGATGGCTAACAGGTCACATCTGTCTTGGATGAGCATGGTATTTTTTTTAAAGTTTTAGCCCACCCATTTTGTCAGCAGTTTTCAGCAAAAGCGGCCACCCTTGGGGTCACTGGTGTTCTGCTGATGCAGGAGTGTGATCTCTCAGACCTCAGTGCAGCACGCTGTATTGATCCAGAGGCTTATACAGTAGATAGGTGTCTCTGGAGCTGCCTTGGATTGGCGTGTCTGGAAATAACATTTTCAGTGACTGTTGGTCAATTTGTTTCTTCAGACAAAGCTCTGTCTCGTGGTGTCCCTCAGGGCTCTGTACTGGGGCCTCTGCTGATTGCTCTGTATCGAATGCTTCCTCTGGGGTATCTTTTAAGTGCTTTTAACCATTTCTAATATCATTGCTATGCAGATAAAACTCAGCTGAATATGTCTTTTAAATCTTGGACAGAAATCATCAGTCACTTGCTGTCCTGCTGATTGGGGTTGTAGGATTTGAAAAAGCTTGTTTCATTCGTCCTGTACATTAGAGTTTATCAGAGTTTTGGTGTAACTTGTCTCTTGCATTTAAATTTTCTCTGCATGTTGCACAAGCCTGTTCCCTTTAAATTAGATTTCTGTTCCACCAAATTGTCCAATTAAATTTTGTGGGCCAACATAATTGCTTTCTGTGTAAAGCCAGGTAAGAAATTGCTGCTATTTTTACTTCACTAATGTTATTGAGAGAAAGACTGAGGAAAGGGAGGAGGTTGGAAGGACTGTGGTACCAGATACAGACTATATTGTTTGGTTAGATTTGTCTACCAAAGCACTGACCACTAAGAGAAAATACTGGGATTGGTTAAATGTAATAAGTGTACACTGCAAAAACTGAAATATAAGCAAGTCATTATGTTCTACTTTTGGTAAAATATTGTCTTAGTATTCTTGATACGAGCCACAGTCAACTTGCAAGTCCAGAAAATGTCTTATTTCAAGTTATTTAGAGACAAACATGAGTTCTGAATTGCTTGTAAAAAGTCTAAAAGTTTGCTGATGGGGTAAGAAAAAAGTTTCTTGTTTTAAGACATCTTTCTAACTTTATGGAATTTCACAAGCAAATTGTTTGTATCTCATTAGCAGGTTTCTTTGACTTGTTTAAAGCAATTCAGATCTCATTTTTGTCTTTGAATAAATTAAAATAAGACATTTTTCTGAACTTGTCAGCTGAATGTGGCTCACATCCAGAATAGTAAGACCATATTTACTTAAAAATAGGACATAATGGCCTACTTAAATCTCAGTTTTTGTAATGTATTATCATTTTTTTTTTACCTTTTTTGAGTACCTGTGTATACAGAAAAAGGTTTTGTCATACAATTTTATAAGAAAAGTAATGCCAAAAACAAGAACAGCATAAAACATTGGATTTTGTTGTAAAAAACCATCTCCTTATAGATTTCGAGTCCCCCTAAACCACATCCATTCTGCAGCTGCTGTTTATGTGATCCACCTTGAAGTGTGGAGCCACTGGGGCACAAAATGTTTGATCAATGACCCACAGGACCAGCTGATCGTCTCCAAAAATGCTGAATGTGCACAGTGAGAGAGCGGGATGTTTACAATCGATGGCTCAGGGATTTGACTGTACACAGACGAAGCTCTCCATCAAACATAGAGAGAGAGAGAGAGAGGGCAAAGTTTTAAAAATTCAGGGTTTTGGAGCTGCAGAAAAAGTTGAGAGAGGAGGCAAGAGTGATGTGAGGTGTAGAGAGAGGCAAGAACTGATAGGGCAGCTGAGGACAAGAGACTTTCACCAGTGGAGGAAAAAGTGTTAGTCACAGGCTTTGTGTCCTGATTTAAACTGAGCGAAGCAGAAAAATATGATCAGCTCCACAATCTCAGACTTAAAGAAATGAGCCTGGCCATCTCCAAGGTTATACACGGTGTTAACTTATAATTCGTAAAGTCAGACTGTAAGCAAATAGCATCATATTTAACTCCAATATTGATCCTCATGTTAACTCTCTTCCTCTTGAACAACCTGTTTAAAGCTTTGGCTAGACTGTGGTTTCTTTGCATTATGGAGGCGGATAAAACAAACTTCAGGTTGGTCAAAGAGGCTGGAGACAAAATAAAGTGGAAAACCTACCCACACATCCATCATACTGACATACCAACCATCAGACCTTTTTTTTTTTTACACTTTTTGTTTTGTCTGTTTGGCCCATACACTGTCTTTATTATTGACTGTGATTTATGTCCTGCCATATACTTCTTTCAGAGTTGTCTTTGTGCCGAGTTTTCAATTAAACCCTTATTTAGATTATTAAAAAATTGGATAAAATCAACACAAATTTGATTACAAGAAATGTTCTTTAAACCTTCAAAAGTTTATTAAAGTATCAGAAATGTCCTGTCACGACTATGAAAGTGTTTGTGTTCACTTCTAGAAGAACATCTGCTCTGTTTCAATGATTAGTGAGCTGCTACTAGCTGCTTGGATGCCCTTCAGATGCATCGTCTCATATTTATGAAGACACGCCATATAGGGTCAGCTGATCCTGGAGAAACACACATCTAGGAGATAAAAATGGGATTTATGCTTTCACAAGAGCGCAGTCCAAATATGCCTGTGCAGAGTCAGAAAACAAAGCAATATCACTTCAAGACATAATATATTTATCTTTAACCAAAGTCAAAATGAAACTAGATTAAACTCAACAGTTGAGACATGTTAGTGTCCTTGAGTGATTTTAGAATTTCTCTCTGTGACCAAAAACACAATTTGGTCATTTGTTTATGGGTTGAAAAACAGTTCTATACCATAAGATCTGGAATTAACTCTGCTGTTTTCAGCCATGTGCGGTTTCTGTGCAGCTGTGCAGCTCTTTTTTTGTGACATCTGTTCCTACCACCTATCCATTTCTCTAACCTTGCTGAGCAGATGGACCTGCCTGACTCAGTTTCTGAAATCCTGCAGCTCCATCTTGCCAAGCTCCATTGACAAACAATTCCACTCAGTCCAATATTGACCGGAAGAGAGAGGGAAGAAGAGAGACAGGAGCTGTAGACGTGACGACAGCGGGAAGCATCTAAATGTTTGAAAAACATTGGCGGCGTATGAAGTGGTCTCCGTGGGCCTGGCAATATCGGCATTTTTTTTATCAGAAATGGACTCTATTTCTTTGTTAAATGATGAACAGACAATGTCACTAAAAGCTTTTCTGACAGGAAATGATGTTTTTGGTCTTCTATGTCAGGTTACAAATCTATGACATCATACCGTTGCTTGATGTGGATTGATGTGCTCGAGCTTTAATATGTCTGCATTTGTTTACATCCATTGACAATATTTTAGTTTGCTCATCCTGCTCCTCTGATGAGTGGAGCCTCAAGGAATTTTTCACCAAATGGTTATTACAGTGATTTCTGTGTGATGATTCGTAGAAATGCACGTATTGTTGTGCTTTAAACATTCAGAGCTCCTGTTTGTTCACCCTTTTGTTCATGCCTCTCTTAGGACAGTTGGGAATTTCCGGATGTGTGTGGCACAGAAATTTCCCTCCTGGATCGTGCAAGGAGGCGAGGCTGCTAGATTGACGTCATCTCACAGCACAGAGCCAAGATGTTGAAACTCACGCCATCATCTTTAGCTGAATAGGCTTTTCCAACAGACCAATCTTCTGGCTATTTTACATTTTAGTATTCTTTAAAAGTTGTTTTGAATGTTGGATTATAACCTCCTAAAAATGAAAACAATAAGGTTCAAGGTGGTGCAGTGGGATGCTTGTTAAGCACAGTTGGTCGTGCAGGTGAACCATGGAGAAAGACTGTAGTCTTTGCTGCACTGATAGGATCATTCCCCTTCGAGCTGTCCTACCCATGAGAAAAAGATAAAAGTCCTCCAAACTAATTATCTGTATGCAGCTTAGATACCGCGACACAATAGAATACATCGCTTATCCATTAATACTGGTGTATATGCTGCACCAATAGGAAATCGATGAAAAGTCTTATTTGCATCTCACACACAAGACTTTATGTTGTTTAGAAAAAGCTTTAAACTATAGATCAGAAACCTATTGAAGCTTGATATGATGAAGAAAAAAAAAATCCCCTACACTGAAATCTTTCTGTCTCACAGGCTCAGACGTGCTCTCTGTACTGGATGATTTGCCCTACGGTCTTAAAAATTGTTCAGCATCAGCGGCCAGCAAGGATGCTCCCTGCAGACCCAGCTGTGTTTACTGTGTGTGTGTTGGAAATGCATTGAAAGTCAAGCACACATCCAGAAAACATGTTTGCATCCTCACATATCATGGTACTGTTATTTTTTTCTTTTTCCTGGACGGCAAAAGGCACATAACCTCCGTTTGCGGCTCCCTGTGATGTCTTTTTGATGAACGCCTGTGCCTTAATGAGAAGTGAGGGCTGTCAATAGATAGGATCAATAAGCCAGTTATGACACACTTCAGCAGCTTTCCCATTACAGACACGCATGCATTCATACACATTTTCAACTCTCAGCACACTTGACCTTGTTTTTTATTTTGTAAAACTGAAATCATCAGTAGAGTAGAACATTCATAGTGCATACCTGAGTGCGTACTTGGAATTTAATGAGATTTTGCAACATATGTTCATGTCAACCTGTTTTTTAACCCTGAAATATCCTTTTATAACCTCCTCAGAGATTGAGCCTGAATTCACAGCAGTGAGGACTCACAGGTGAAAAGATCAACAACAGTTTCAACAGTCTTGCTCAAATTGCAACATATTGCTGGGTTGCACTTAAACTGAACTTTTGTCCAATCCTCAGAGCCAGGAGACGGAACAATGAACCTGTCAGACTATAGATCCGTCAACATAAGAGTACACATGAATTATAGTGAGTCCGAACAGAGTATGGATCAATTTCTATTAACCATACACAGCTACTTTGGTATAAATCTGTATTACAAGAAAAATACGCTCCAGGTCCATCACAGTCTTTCAAAGCTAAGCCAGAATCTCTGGTAGCAATAAAGTTGCTGATGGAGCATTCACATGGACAGTTCACATCCCAGGTGTCAGATTAGGAATAGATTATCTGCTCCACCATCCACTGAAATCATTAGATTTTCTGGCTTGCCCATTTCCATCCTACACTTGTGACATAGTGTCAATCTGTGCCACATGATTCATCTAAATTTGACGCTAGCAGGGTCAAAGGGAGATAGTTAGACAGATAATTCTTTATTGTCCAAAAGGAAATATGTTTTGCACACGCAGTCAAATTAAGTTGGCGTTAACACCAGTGCATAGAACATGAACAACACAGGAGACAATCAAAAAATACACAAAGACAGAACATAATCATGGAAAATTTTCTTTTTTTCATTGCCCTACCTAAAAGAATAGCTAATTTCTAGAGCATAACTTATGGTCAATGTTGAAAAAAGACCACGTGTCAAAAATAATTGGGAAATGTTGTGTTTCTGTGATAAAAACATGATTAATAGTATTCCCTGCTGTGATAGTGTTGTCAATAATGGGAACAGACTGTTTAAACTAAGGAAACCTCAGTCACTTTTCACGTGTGCAGATGCCTCCTCCACACCACAGAGCAACACACTCTGCTCTTTAGCATTCATCACATTTATTGGATAATCATTTCGACAAACAAAGTGGAAATATGATTATGATAACAAATTTCCCAAATGGCCTACAATAATATGTGCAAGAAAAATGTGAATCTTTTCCTCCAAGAGGGATTATACTAATTAAAGCGTGTCTGTGTGACCTGTAGAATAGTTAATTATGAACGGTTTACAATCAGCTTAATGGTTCAACACCATCGGCTGACTGCTCCTTTGTATAAACCAACAGTTACACATAACGTTGTGTTGTTAAGTACTCAGGGAGCAGGGTTAAACACAGACAGATGGGCAGGGAGAACAGACTCAGCATATGGAACAGCTGCTTCAATACACACATTACATAACATTTTACTGAATTAATGAATAAAAAATATAACACATAACCTCCAAAGACAACCAATCAGATTAACATTGCAACATAAGGCCTTTTTAAGCTGAATGAAAAATTAAGGGTCCTGTGAGGAACTGAAGTTTGGAGTCGATTTGGACGCCCCATATGGACAAAGTAGTTGCCTCTGGAAATCTTACTTGCATATCAGCAGTTTTGTTAAAAATTTGAAAGTTTATCATCAAGAGCCAGCAGAAGGGTTTAAAACGATACAGCCAAATTGGAAAGTAAGATTAAATAGCTAATCACTGGATTCCAGGAGACTTAACCTGACTTGAGACAAACTATTCTCTGAAGTTCATGGCAAAAAGTAGATGTACTTCCACTTTCATTGTTTGTATTGGGATCAAGTTGTTATTGTCATTTGATGGAGATTTATTTGTGATACAATGGCCAATAGCGCACTGTGGTCTTGCTTAATAGCCCTGTTAGAGGGTTGTTTGTTGGGTATTAGACTTGTCAATCATGTGTGGAGTAACCCGTCCCCATTTCATTTACATGAAGCCAGCTGTAGCCAGTTAGATCATTGACGGGACCTATATATGGCCACACGCCTTCATTCGCATTTGTATGCACAACAGAAGAGGTACAATCCATGACTGGGAACTACAATTTCATTATTTTGGTGAACCTTTTCCATGAGGAGAGGAAAGTTGACTAAAAAGATGACACTGAGCACTGACAAAGCTGGTTTTGTTTGCACAGTCTTCAGACAGGAGTGTGGACAGTGAGTACAACTCTGCCTGGTGTTTGGTCACCTGAGACTAAAATCTCTGTAACTCCTACAAGGTTTTTACCATTGACTGTATATAGAATGGACAGCGTGGCCTGTCAACGTTCTACGATTTTGAAGCAAAAAAATCCCGTCTGTGCAGCCAGAGTCTGTGCAGTAGAGAATTTCTGGTGGAGCCAAGTAAAAAAGAGAAATAAAAATATTTATTTCTTCGTCTTTAGAAGGAATAGTCTCCTTTTGGCTCTCTTTCCCAAAGTTTCTTATTTCCCGGATAAAAACTACTCACCAACGGCAGCTGTCAATTATCGTAAAACGAAACTTATAACACGGTTTTGAACGTCCAATAACTAATGAAAAACCAACTTCTTCGAAAAAAAAACACTTGAACACAATGCAGCCAAATTATACCGTCATACCACCTTAGCATTAGAATGACAGAAACGTTTCTTCGAGGTATTGAAATTTTTTCAAGTTTTCCCGGCTCATATCTGGAATACATGGGGAGGCAGGGGCTTATGACCTATACTGCAGCCAGACACCGGGGGCGGGGTATCTACTGGAAGCTAGAGCCCAACGTCATTACGTCCACTTATTATACAGTCTATGGTTTTTACCTAGAAAGCTCAAATTTCACCCGGATGTCGTTGACAAGGTGTAAAGTGATGACTTATAATTGGTGTGCGGCATTTTTAAGTGAACGATTTTTGAAAATAGTTAAAAAGAAAGAAGAGGAAAAGGAGAATCTTACCTGCATTTAGCGTGATGTGGATTTTAGATACATATTAAAACATGACATTTCCCTGAAACTAGAGATTTTAATATTTCACATTAAGTGTCTCTGATGAATTTTGACTTTGTGGTCCCTCAGTTATAAGCTTTGAAACATAGTGTGACATTTAAATCAGAATTAGGTGGGATGTAAGGGGTGAGATTGAACTGTAAACATATTGCTTTTGCTTTGAAAAGCTGCTTTTTTCTAGCCAGGTGTGTGTGTGGTTATGTAATTCTGTCATCAGCCTCAAGTAGATGTTCAAGGAGCTTGTAACAATATTACAGGGCAGGAGGCTGCAGATTTGACTAGACCTGCTTTTCTTTGTTGAGCTCTTCAAGATAAAATGTGTTGTGGTTTGGTGCCACATAAATTAAGATTTATTGGTTGAATTCTGAGGTTTTGTTGGCTTATGAATATTATATAACTTATGACCTGAGACATGACATCAATATTTGAGCCCCCCCACCCTGAATATAATGTTATCGCTTTGTTTTATCACATTGGAAATTGACAGGAAAATTGCGCTGCCACCTGTTTATCTTGCTGCTTCCAGACTTGCATTAGTTTGATATTTCCTCGTTCAAATAGTCATTTAGCTGGTTAATGGACAATTTCATCCACCTTGCCTGAAAGAGAAACTATAATCAACACATTTTCCTCCAGATGACCTCAGACAAAAACACTTCACACAAGCTACGCATCAGATTCAGTGTTGGCGAGAAACTTGCCGAACCGAGTTCGGTGACTAATTCGTTTGACTTTCAGTGACAAATGTTGTCTTTTCAGAGCAAGACCGACCAAATGTTTGGCTTCAACAACTGCACACAGTGTCTTTAGACTTCAGCCCACCACTTTCCCACTTGTAGGTCAGACACTGTGCTTTTTTCTTTTCCAGTGAGTTCACACATTCTCGCACTTTTCAGGGTGTACGAGCCTCAGAGCGACACCCTCCTTCGTCTACAGATGGGTGCCCACAGTCATCAGCTCACCAGACAGATGGAGGTGGTGATGTGGTCGGTGGGGGGAGTGGTTAGTTAGTTGCGTTTGAGTTACCATGACATCCATAAGGAGTAATGAGGTGCCCTTGAGGAGGGATCAATGGATTACTTCACGTGGATGAAACTAATATCTGCTTGAGTTCATAAAAAGACGTCAGAATTACTCCTTTATCTGCTGTGATCTCCAAGTGTAATAAATCAAAAGCAAATGATAATAAATGAAACTCAGATTTCAAAATGAGATTGGCTTTATCACGCCTGTGTTATAATAATGATTGCTTCATAATGTGACTGCTTAAAAATTAATGCATCATTACGTTAACTTGAAAAGTAACCGTGTGTTTGCTGCGGATGGTTCGTAGTTCATCAGAAAATGAAACGCCCCGTCAGATGAATTAACATGATAAATCACTGTGATGCTGAGTGGAGGGGCTGCAGGCTGTTTCACAACCCGCCCTTAATAACAGAAGCTGCTGCAACGCTTTATTTGACTCCATGTTTTGTGTATTATACAAAAAGCTCTGAGGCTAATGCAGCTGTGAGAGCGTAAGTGATCAAACCGAAAAGCCTTTGTGTTCCACCGTTATTAATAGGGATTCATCAACACCGTGGCGGACGCACTGAAGCTTTGGAGGCATTATCAGGGGCACAGATGCACATTAATAACAGCATGTGACATTGTGCTGCTAATAGTGTTAACGGTCTCTTTTCATTAGAGCGGTAACCTGGAAAGCCATTTTAATATGTGTCCCCAGATGTCCACAAACCTGAGGGGACGAGCTGCTCCATCAGAGATATTTCACAATGATTGGAATATTTTATGTGTGATCACAATAATAAGAACTCCTGCAGTGATGCTCCTTAGTTACTGGTGTTAAAACTTTAATGACGAAGACTTGTGAATAGCTGGAGGAAAAGCTCTAAATTATCTTCACGTTTGCATTAGACGAACTGCTGAAATTCAAATTCAGGCCCCTTTTTTCCCAATCCTTTCACATCACCACCCCAAGGGCCGACGTCTTTGTCTTCAAAGCCCTCGAAAGCTTTACGTTTGGCGAAGAACCCCAGGGTGCAATGAATTGTATGAAACCTGGTGATTGAATTTTCAGCAGTGCCTCCAGCATGATCTGAAATTGTTCAGTAGTTGAGGGAGCAATATTTGGTCTCACTTGGATCCAGAAATGAATTAATTTCCCCCCTCCCATAAGTCATGTTGTGCCATTCACAGCTGGAGCTCCTCTTGGACTTGGATGAACATGGAGCTTCATGAGATGGTTCAACGGTGCAAATAAATGAAAAATGGTGCTCGTGTGAAAAACAAATAAATCAGGAGGCACAAGCCGTGAATAGCTATCCAGATTCAACTACGGTTTAAAAAAACTGATTAAATCTGCATTTGAATGAGTTAAATTGAGGAAGGTTTATTTTTCACAAGGAAATGTCAGTTAAATCGTGATGTTTCATAAATTTGGTTGAGGCTGGTATACAAAATTTTAAAATAATGATTTAAACCTGTGGTGCATAGTGGTCACTACAGTGGACACCTATTTAAAACTTACTTACTCCTAAATTCAATGGTTCATGTGGTGGAAATTCATATTAGCCTGTGTCAGGATATTTTTATTCTTCTTCGGGCCAGAAATAATGTTTTCAATTTTTTTCCGAACATATATATATTTTTAAAAAGAGTCATAGACAAACATTTGAGGGTAAAACAGCGTGATAACTATAAATCATTCAGTGTTAAAATGGATGACAGAGTTAAAATTTTTCACAAAGAATTGAAAAAAAGATTATTTATGAAATTACCATTAAAAAACGAAAAGAAGTCAAACAAAAAAGAGTCATATTTACATTAAGTTCACACTGTTTTATGTTGAATGCTCAGTTACAAATATTTGGGGAAAAAAAAAAAAAAAAAACCCGAAAACTTTTTTTCATACTTTAAGACAAATAAAAACACTCAAGGGAAAAATCCTGACACTGACTTTCATAATTCATGCATCAGAGGGTTATTTATTTATTTTTTTGTACTTTTAACAATTTGAAAATAACATACAGATCCCTTTTGTTAATGTTCCTCCAAACTTCCTAACAGCAGTAAATGTATGAAAGTATGAAGATTGATTTGTGAGATCCTCAACTAGTTGTACATTCGCAATTGATAAATTTGCTTTGATGTACTTTACATACGGTTGTACCCAAAAGATTACACCCCCCAGCAGAATTTCTGATTTTTTGGCCTTTTCTCAGAAAATATGAATGATAACACAAAATCTTTTCTATCATTCATGGTTAGTGGCTGGGTAAAGCCATTTATTGGAAAAAAAAAGTTAACTAAATCATATTGACAACAGAAACTTCAAAAATGACCCTGTTGATAAGTTTACACAACTCTGGTGGTTTTGGCCTGATAAATGCACAAAAGTTAACACAAATGTGTTTGAAAGGTAACCATCCTCACCTGTGATCTATTTACTTGTAATCAGCGTGTGTATAAAAAAACACAAACAGGGTCATTTTTCAAGTTTCTTTTTAATGTTCGAATATTTTGAAAACCAATAACAGTGTGATGAAGCAGTCAGAGGTTACTTTTGATTCGTTTTTTAAATCAACCATAAAATGTTGCTTCAGAATTGCTACATTCGAATATGTGGAAGTGCCTTCTTTTGTTAAAAAGTAAAGGATATTTTTTTCAGTCACAAACAAATAAAGTTCTCTTTGTATTTCACCATCAATACTTAAAAACAAATAAAAAAAATCTCATCTTGCTATTTCCCTGCAGAGTCTAGAGGTATTACTGGATAGCAACATTTCTGAGTGAGGCCCCAGTATTTTCTGTCATGATTTATGAAGCTGCTCTTGAGAAACTGCAGACAGCTCGGACAGGGAGGTGCATACACGAGGCAGATATGGATGTTAAAGGTGATGAAGTGCATTTCTATTAAGTCCTGTCTGCAGCATCTTAATTAAGTGAGTCAGGAGATGGGCAGCAGAGGGCTGGTTTAGCATGTAGATTCCTGCTCAGAGTGATTGAAGCTCATCGATTTCCCTAAGAAAGGAGAGTGTGCGACGTTCTGTTTATATGGCACTCTGCAAAAGTAATATTTGGACCGGCTGCTGCATGTGGAGACACTGGAGAAAGCTCTTACCTCTTTACACCAATTAAAATGAGCCTGAAGCCACAAGATAATGAAGTTCT
>RPOG01006607.1:0-22849 GCA_008086565.1 Thalassoma bifasciatum | reverse complement strand
TAGTTTTATCCACCCACGGTGGAGGTGCAGCAGAAAGGAAAGTCCAATCCTCCACCTCCTACTGCTAATGCTATTTTCTGCACACAGAAAGCGTTAAACCTGCTGTAAGGGTGAAATTCAAGTCTCTGCAGCAGCAAAACAGCACTGATCCAAGAAGAATATGTTCATTTTTGCTTACACTAGCAAGCATCACACAGAAAACTGACAGTGTGGTGGTGTACGTCTGTTTTTTCTATAAAGCATTGTATGTTACATATAAATAGCATCCAATATGTAAACACAGTGGAGCACTCCATGACTAAATATCAGAACAAAGGAAGGAGAAGCGCAATAACTGGACTTCAGCCTAATTAAACCAGAGTCAATATTTCACTGTGTCAGGGAAGAAAGAGGAATAAAACAAGTGTAAAAGCTGACTGTGACTGTAAATGCAAATGTCTGAGTACCATGATTCTCTGCTGTGACTTACTCTCACTATTATGCTGTGATTGACGTCCTGACATAATATTTTAACCCTAACTGAGATGGTTTCCCATGATTCAACCCAGCAGTTTTGGACAAACTGGGACCTTGTTCTAAACATGCTTGAATACATTTTCTGACAAAATCTCTACTTCTGACAATCTCATTGGTTTCTAAGGGCAAAATAAAGTGTCAACATTCATTTCTATTTCTTTCATAAGTACGAGAACAGTCCTCAGGAGAGCATTCAACTCCAATTGTTGTGTGCCGTGGCCTGCTGCACCAACTCTGTGTAAGTTGGGTCCAAAGTTAAGCCATGGAGTCCCATTACATCATACATCACCTATTACTGGGTAGAAAGTAAATACATAGAGATAAATACATAACCTTGGTGCTTTGCATACTGGAAAAAACTGTTTTTAACAAAGAAAATACGAGATAAAAAGATGATCTGCACCAAAACAAATGCATGCCTTGGCAAGAGTCTCCTATTTTTTATTGTGAATGATAGTGCTCATAGGAAACAGAGTCTTAAATCCCAGAAAAACATTCCTTGTTTATGCCACAGGGGTCACTGCAATCAATGCTAAATGAATAATCCTTACAGCAAATTTGAGTTGTGTTGGTTTGGACCAAAAGACATAAAGTTCACATCTTAATTTGGGCACCACAACATTCAAACTAAATAAATTATTGTCCTAGAAATAATGTCTTTGTCTTATTTTGTCCTAATTAGTGAGTGTTTTTGGTAATGGGAAGTTTGCATAAGAGCAAACTAGAATGCCTCTAAAAGCAAGCTAACAGCTAATTTTACTGTCAACAACAACCTGCAATGTGTAGTTAGGTTAAATATGTAATAAATTATACGGTGATGATAACTCTATGATATTAAAAACAGTGAGATCACGTGATGAAATCGTCAATTTCAAAAACCTTAATGATGTTGATTATATGGGTCTTTGATATTGTTTAGAGGGATGACAATGATCTTTGATAGATCATCATTAAATGTTACTGTCTGATGTCATCTACCACCTGGAACGTGTAGCTGAGACATCACCAATGAAAACTGGTCAGACTGTGTCTGTGCTTACCCTTCATATGATTATCACATCTTTGAAATAATGCAACATGAAAACCTGCCTGGCACAAAGGACCCCGCAACTTCGCAGAGCAGTGAGGTGTAAGATTTAAAATGTAACCTATGACTATGTTATCAGTGGACGCCATGACAGTCGACTGACGCATCCACAAACACCATGACCCCTGGCGGCCTGCTGCAGTATAGGTCAAAATCTCTGTTTCTTCATGCATTCTAGATGAGAGGTGGAAAAAAACTATTACACCTCCAAAGGTGGAGCCACGTTGTCTATGGATGTAACCTGTGCTAGCGTCCCAACCACATCAGCTGGTGCAACCCTTAAAATGTTAGTTGAGTGTGAACTCAATCTTCAAACTGAACATTTGTGTGGGCATCAGCTCAAATGATGTCAAGCTAGATCTGTTGAAAGCATTTCTGAGTATTCATTGGTAAAAATTCTTTGAAAACAGGATGTAGGTCAAGAACAGCAGTTTGTAGAAAAACACGAGCAGTGTGTGACGGACTGACCTCGCTCAAACTAAGCAATGAGTAAGCTTCATCAAGGACTCCACAGGTGTGTTCTCTAAAAGTCTGATGGGAAAACTTTACATTTCGCTCAGAGGGGACAAAAGAGTCAAGGCCGACCACAAGGAGGTCAAAAAAGAAAAACTTACCCATGAGGTAGTCGGTCTTTTCAGGGTCAACAGCGTCGAAATCGTTTTTATTCCACACATAATGTGCTACCTGTGTGAAACCCAGGACATAAAAACACACACAGTGAGTGGGAGGAAGAGGGTCACTGTGTTTGTGTTTGCTGTGAGTCACAGGACGAGCTTTTCCTCGCTCTGTGACTCACGTTCTGTTGTACTCTGTTTTCCAATAGTACACAAACATTTCTCTCCTGATGTTGGATTGTTTGCTCTCTGAGAAGAAATAATCAAAAAGCCTAGTATTCAATTTAACTTTGAAATATGAAAACAATTGATCTTAAATCTTGAGCTTTACTGTATACAGTTAAACACCATTTCTTTCAGCGGATAAGTACCTTTCCAGATTTCATCTTCTGCCACTCATCTATGAGGTTGCGTCCGTCTCTTCTTTTGCCCCTGGAAGAGAAATCTGAGGGGTATTCTGGGTCCTTGGTGTAACGAGGGGTCATGTACTTCCTGCCACCTCCAATGATCACCTGAAAACACACAACAACACAAACTCAGACTCTAAAATCCAGTTTCAATGCTTCCTATCAGTAACAGAATATTTTTAAGTCATCAGGTGAGTCTTACATCAATGTCCACATTCTTGAGGAGCTGCGAGGAAATGTCGGTGCAGCCTTCTTTTTTGGCGCTTGCAGGCATGTCGGCGTCACTGTACCACTTCCTGCTGGCGCTGTGGGCGTAGCTGGTGGCTGGGGTGGCATGCTGCACTCGTGTGGTTGTCACAATGCCAACAGACTTTCCTAAAAGATGATTCATGTCACGCTTAATACAACTCACATGTTTAAAACCTGATCTGTAAACTCTCAAGTCCAAAAAAAGGATCAAATCTATGGATTAAAAGGTTTTCTGTGCTCTCTCAGAGGTAAAGCCTTAAACAGCATTTTTTAAGCCTGTAAATACTAGTCTTGTTTATTTGCTATTCTTTTGTGTTTATAGTTGTTGATAATATTCTTT
This sequence comes from Thalassoma bifasciatum, assembly GCA_008086565.1. Taxonomy (NCBI): domain Eukaryota; kingdom Metazoa; phylum Chordata; class Actinopteri; order Labriformes; family Labridae; genus Thalassoma; species Thalassoma bifasciatum. The sequence goes on along the minus strand of RPOG01006607.1, from coordinate 19,636 downwards.
ATGAAAAATTTTTTTTTTTTTTTTTTTTTTGATTTTGCCTTACCACTACCTTGTACAAGAGAGCACAGTTTACCATAACAATTTCCTTGTATGTTCAGGCAAACCTGGCGATTAAGGTTTTGTGAAACATATCACTCTGTGAGAGGCTGCGAGAGCAAATACTTCAACAGTTTCAGAATAATGTTTCTCAGAGGGTATTTTAGAGCAGCCCTCTTCAAAAACAGACAGGACTCTGAATGAGGTTATCCAGACAAATAAAAAAAACAGCTCTGAAAATAAATAAATAAATAAAACAGCCCAACAATAACATATGAACCAACCATTAAAACACAAAGTTAGCGGAGGACTGGCATAAGGTACAGTCCTTTGCTTCACACTAAATAACTCATGTTCAATTTGTTTTGGGGGTAGTTTTTTTTTTTATTGTTTTTTTTTTTTTTGGGGGGGGGGGGTTTGAGGTTCAGGGTGCTCAGTTTGGCGGGGGAGGTACGGTTTCAGCTTCAGAGGGATCTGGTCTTCTTGATCTTCGAAACAACTTTAAAAATCTTTTCCTCAGAGACTTCTTCTTTTTTTTCTTTTTCTTTTCATCTTTCATCTCAGTCTCTGGACTTTGCTGTGTCTCAACCAAATCCACTCTGAACTCTTCAGCCTTTTCTTCCTCGCCCTCTGCCTCCTTCACCTCCACGATCTCAATGGTCTTTTCCTCATCATCAGTTTTCTCTGTCATCTCGGCTTCAGGACTTTTTAGAGTCTCAATAAGATCTTTCATGGACTCTTCATCTTTTGTCTCTGTCTCCTCTGTTTTCTCGTTGGTCTTTTTCTCTTCATCCATGATCTCACTTTCTGCTCTTTCTTGAGTCTCAGTCAGTTCTTCTTTGGACTCCACATCTTTTTCCTCCTCGACCTCTACCTCGTCCTCCTCCAGGATCTCAGTGGGAGCTTCGATCGACTGGTTAAAATCAGTTTTTTCTTGCTGACTCTCCAGTTTTTGCTGGTCTGGCTCTTCCTGCTCCTGGGTCGACTCTGTGCTTGACTCTGTGGTGACCTGCTGGTGTTTGGTCGTCAGGTCGACTTGGTCCTCCTCTGACTGGTTTGTCTCTGTCTCTGGGTTTTTCTCTGCCTGAAGTACTGCCTTCAGTGAAGCTGTTTCTTCTTCCAGCTCCTTCAGGCGAGTCTCTGCCATCAACCTCTTCTTCCTCTCCAGGTTGAGGCCCTCTTCCAATAAACTAGCTCTGAAAAGAGCTTTTTTCTCTGCCTCCTGTCTTTCAAAGAGCTGACTGAGGAGGAAACTGATGGGCTTTGGGGGGGGCTTTGCTCTCTGAGTGTGCAGCAGCTTTTTGAGCTGCTTCACCTCATCAAGCAGAGCCCCCTTTTCCTCCTCCAGGTCTTCAGCCCTCTTTTTCTGACCCCAGAGGGTCTGCAGCTCCAGTTCAGGTACCTGAAGAAGACTCTGGTTGGTGAATTTCAGAGACTTCTCCAGGTGGTTGGTGATGTTGAGGAGTTTCAGGATGGTTTCTTTCCCAAATCCTGGCTCAACGTGCAGCTCTGGTTGTTTAGTTGCTGCTGCTGGAAGCTGTGGCTCCTCCTCTGGTGGTGTTGAGGGTTGGGGCTCTTCAGGGGCTTCGTCAGGGGTGATGTTGTCCTCTGACTCCACCTCTGGTTCAGCTGCTGCAGGCTGTGGCTGTGGCTCCTCCTCCTCTGGTGGTGTTGAGGGTTGGGGCTCATCAGAAGTTTCGTCAGGGGTGATGTTCTCCTCTGACTCCACCTCTGGTTCAGCTGCTGCAGGCTGTGGCTGTGGCTCCTCCTCCTCTGGTGGTGTTGAGGGTTGGGGCTCNGGATGTTCCAGGGGTTTTTAGGCTTCGGTGTTTCCTGAGGGCTGGTGTTTTCCTCAGGCTTCACCTCGGCCTCTTTTTTGAGCTGCTGCTCCTCTGGTGCATGGAAGTTTTCTTTCTCCGGCTGCACAGGAAGTGGCTCAGGATCAATAAGTGGTTCAGGTTTGACCACAGGTTCCTTCACTGTGTCCTGGTCCCTGGACTCTACAGACATCCGCTTTTGAGGGCGGAGGGCAGAGCCCTGGTTCCAGGCACACACAAGGAAGGTGTTCTTGATCTTGTTATGGCCTTTTCTGGCTTTTCTCTCGCTGGATTTCTCCATAGTTAAAGTGATTGCTCTCTCACAGGTAAACTGCTTGAATTCGTCAGTAAACTGAACTGGTGTGAGAGCTGAGATCTAGAAGGAGCTGATACTATGACAAAATCTGGAATCTTCATTGAAGGGAGAAGGGAGCATCATCACAATGGGTTATGATTCGATCCCAAACAAAAACACAATGAAATGTAAACAGGACATTCTACAGTCACTGCATGGGCTCAAAATAACTATTCAAACCACTTTCAAAAAGAAAATAATATATATCTGTCAATACCCAGAAACTGATGTTTTCAGTCCCTTAACATTCAAAGGATAAAAAGAAAAGTGATGAAACAATAGCAAATATGTCCCTATTCAATTTTCCATTAATGTCATTGTATTATCTACAGTGATTTTTTCCTCAAGTACAAAATGGTTTCTTGATTCCTTTGTCATGAATTAATTCTAAATTAATTTCAGTTATTTGATGAGCTCAGATGATGTTGTTGCCCTTGTGTGTTTTAATTATAGTTGTTTATTTGGAAAGGTGAGGTCTGCTCCTGTCACATCCATCTTATTTCATTTAAACTCAGATATTTTGGAATTAAAATATGTATCTTGAGTGTTTTTAATGGCAGACTTAAAACCTACCTTTTAATCTGCCTTTTAATTTGGAATAATTTCATTCTAGCCTTCAAATATATTAATATTACTTCCACTGTTAATTTTATCAAACTCTTTAAATGTAATTTTCTTATTCTTTTAGTTTTTTGTTTGTTTATTCATTAAACTGATTTTATGGGATTCAGTAGAACATGTCATATTGATTTTATTGCACTGATTTTACTTTCAATCTCATTTATTTTTTGAAACTCTTCTCACATTTGATTCTTTCGATTGTTTCTGTCATTTATGGAGCACTTAGGGCTGCATGTCTTAATGTGTGAGTTCAAATAGATAATAATTAACATCATACTTACTGCTCTTACTCTTTTACAATTGGTGTTGGAAAGAAAATGTACAGTGGTTGGTAGGTGTGAGACAATTTGCAAAAGCCACAACAGCTAATAGACACTAATACAAATGCTCCAACGGAAATTGAAAGAGTTTGACTTTTAGCGTTTACTCCACAGCCTGTTATCCCAACAGACCAGTCAATGGGCATTTTTTTAGGATATATGAATGCATGGATGAAGAATAAAAGCCTTTTTTATCCTTGGAGACTTTGTTTTGCATCAACTTAATGAAAAAATAAATCACAAAACATCAATAACTTCTCAGGGCTTCTCATAAAACACATGAAACATAATCACTCAAAAATGAATCACCAAAGCATCCTTTTGGTTCCAGTAAAGGTTTGGAAATGTATAAAGTTTGATTGGTTGGTACTTAAGAAGATACTGCATGTCATGATCATGTTAAAGAATGAGGTATTACACAAAGTTATGGTTCTTCCAACAACCTTGGCACCATAAATCCTTCCTTAAAGCTCCTCAGAGGTAACATTAAAAACAGTGGCAGACAGGAATAAGTCTGAAATGATAAATTTATGTTTTAATTGCACTTTTCTCATCTTTTCCCTCCAATCTTGCAAATAAACTTTGACATCTATGATTGATACTGTGACACAACAGTGCTAGATTACATGCTGTTATTTACGACAGAACATTCTTCTAAAGCAATGTAAAGGTTGTTAGCAATGTCCTCTGAGAAGGTCAGCTTTGCAGGCAGATTATTAAAGTGTGTGTTTATGGGGAGTGGAAAGTAGGACACGTTATTAAGACATCATTATGTAACACGTCTGCATTAGAATATCAGAAGTTTAGTCTCCAAAGTGCGTTTCAGGGTCAGGTTCATGAGATGTGCTGATGTTATAAGATATTTATGGCCATGATAAGTTAAGGACATGATAAACATGGAGGCGCTCTCCTGAGCAGCGTGTTCTCCTGCAGTATAACCTGCTGAGGCTCTCAGCTCCACGCCTGGCTGCTGTAATATCGCTCAGACGGGACACTGCAGCTCACAGCAGAGCGCTCAGCTGTAAAATCAGGGTTTTGCAGAGGCTGTAAGAGACCTGAGGGATTTTCTTTTGTCGGGAGCCAGAGCTAAAGTGTGGCACGGCAGAGCAGAGAGAAGGATCTGCTGGCTACCTGACAGAGAGTCCAACAATCCTATTTGTTGCTTCGATTCTGCCTCAGATTGAGGACATGCAGCTTTGTTTGTCCTTCAGTTTTTTTCTGTCTTTGCTGCTCTGAGTTGTTTTCATTTTGTGTGTCCAGTGTGTCCTTACTATCTTTAGTTTGAATTCAGCTAATCCCAATATCTGTGGGAAAGTAAACAACAGTTTTCATTCCTATAAGCCTCAGATTGTGATTTAAGTCTCACTGTTTCTGCTCTCTCAAAGAAGGAAGTGGAGTGGTTGTGTTTGTGTTTGTGCTGGGATCTCACCAGCATCTTTGGCCCACTTCAGGATGGACGTCACCTCGTTTCCTTTCTGAGTTTTGCAGATTCCGTTGCGAGCTGCGGCGTTCACACCGATAGTGTTCAGGTTGGTTTTCACGCCGCACAGATAAGCTGTAGCTGTGGCTGCACTGTCTGGAATCTGGAAGTCCACACTGTAAGTCTGCACAACACACACACAAACACGAAGTAAAAAATCAGTAAGAGGGAGAATTAAGGGTAACACGAGCTGCTGAGATGAGGATGAGTTTAATCAGCATCCCTAAAATGTTTATTTTTAATATCTGCAACCGCTGCACAACATATTGCTTCAGTATTGTCATCTCGATATGCCCCTGTGCAATATACATATCTCAAGGTATATAATTTATCACAATACATTTGAGCCTTTCTATTGAGTTTCTGTAACCTGTCTATGTCCAATCCTGACTAATTGATGTAAATGAGCATCCATTTATATATTTTACCACATTATGTGCAACATCTTGCAAAGTTAGAGCACCTTCTCTGTACACTGTCATCTCACCTGCTGTTATCAGGGTCAGGCAGAGTGATGTGCAGTGTGAGCGGTCAAGTGACTGAGAGAGAGGGAGCGGTGAATGTGAGTGGAGCTTAGCAGGGATTTTGACAATCTGACAGTTAGTTTACAGTTAATATCATATAAGGTGCTGTATTTAACACATCTGGATTAAAGGCAGCAGGTTCCAGATCTGTGCGTTCAATTTCGTCTTCAATCAGAACTGGCTGTGCATTTGCTTTTGAGCTCAGAGTTTCGATCTTTTGGATGCCCATTTTGTTGTTTATTTCACATCCTCCTTCACACGCCATATGATTTCATGAGCTGCCATAAAACTCAAAACAGCTGTAGTTTAATGTCCAAGTAAAGTGCTGCTTTAAGTTTGCTGTGCTTCCTGCAGAAATAGCCCATTTCCTCTTTCCAAGGTGGACCATCTTCACAAAATGCATTGTGTTTGTTCAAGAAATGTCTCTAAACATGACTTGTTATTGATTTACATCTCTGTAAATAGATTATTTAAGCCTACAAAAAAGGCAAATCGCTGGAGGAGGACAAACTCTCTGGCTCTGGGGCGCAGGCTGGAGCAGCGCAGTGTGTTAACAGATTCAATAAATAATTTAAATGAGGGAAACTTAAATGATGGGAACTGTGCAGGAGTGTGTAATTCAAAAGTCCGACTGAAGGTGAGGAAAATCGTTTGGGGGAAACATTACAGATCGGTATCAACAATCAACAGAAATCAACATGATTAAGACTCTTTGCAAACGCAAATAGTCTTCACAGAGGTAGAGAGAAACAGAAGCAATTAGGTGAGAGTCTGTTATAATTATTTCAGGGGGAGTCAAGGAGAATTTAGCCGAACAGACTGAAGCAGTAAACTTAAAAGAATATTACAATATAGATCACAGGATAAAAAATATTGCAATGTCAATTTTTCCCACTCTCGTGCAGCCCTTATATGAGCCAAAATCTTCTGAACTGATGCAACCCAACACTTTCTAGGTTTATTGCTGAGGTGTGTGTGTGTGTGTGTGTGTGTGTTTACAGGTCTCTGCAGATCTGTCCATCCACTGTGCAGGGCTTTAATGTGTGTGTGAGTGTGTGTGTCACCTTTGCCAGTCCCACGTTAGGGAAGGTGTCCATGGTCATCACCGTCTCCTCTCCTGTCTGGTTCTGCAGCTGTCCCTTCAGGATACGAGCCGCCGTGTAGGTTGTGACTCCCATACCTGATGCACATAAACACACACAAACACACACAAACACACACAAACATCAGCTTCACTTAACTGGTAGCTTTTTGTAGTTGCATAACATCTGTCTGCTGTGTGTTCTTGATGCAAAGACCCGTGTCACCTACCATCTCCCAAGAAAAACAGGATGTTTTTGGCCACATTAGTGTTGAGCTTCCGGTCCAAAGCTGACTGCAGAGTCTTTCTGGCCTGAGACCTCCAAAACTCTGGGTCCTCCTCTTCAACTATCAACAAAAAAACACAGATCAGATTGGATTGGATAACCGTCTTGAATGAAATAGTTTTATTATTACAGTATGTCAGATCAGTCAAACCCCACTTTGGAAACTTTCAGATTAAAGAACTGCTCATGCTGTGAGAACACCATGCATCTCAGAGTATGTGTACGTTTGCTTAAACGTGACAAATACAAAGAGGGAAGGAGACAATCTGTGCATCCTGCAGAGATAAATGCAGGCAGAAAGTCTCTGTGCCTGTTTGTTTGTCGCTGCCACATCTCATCCACATGCTCTCTAATCTGCCAGTGTCCGTCTCTCTGAGCTGTAACAGGTAGTTTGATGTAACAAGCAGTAAACGCTGATAGCAGACGGTTGCATAACTTTGGAAGTACTGAATGTGCTGGTTTGAAAAAGTTAGGAAGCAAAACAACAAAAAGTGAAGATTTATGATGAAGGATGATAAGAAAGACGGAAACATTAAAGAGAAATGAAATGAGAGCGGAAACAGGACATTAAGTTATAGGGGAAAAAAAGCTGAGCAATTATGTCTCAACTCAAAACACAGGAAAATAAAGAGGTTTGACTGCAGGGCAAAAGGTGAGAATCAGACATCAGACCAAACATTAACAAGTCTCTGTGCTCTGATGGTCTCTGTGTGAGGGAAAACTACCAAAGGGTTTAGTTTCTAAAGGAAATGTGGTGAGTGATTCTTCTGCAGCCTCAGCTGGAAATGCTACAAACATCACATCCAGGTGTGGGTTAACACAGGTGAGTGCTAAGTGTTGTACAGAAAGATTAACCCTCGTACTGGCTTCAGATTTACTCTGCATCATCTGTTCTGACTCCTTATAGACTACAAAGTTTCTCCAATTTTCTTGTTATTACTTTTTCGTGAAGATGTTTGCAACATATTCACATATATTTAAACATTACTTTAGTAATATATGGTATGATAGACCTTATTTACATAAAAGCATATGCTGTCCTCACAGCACGTTTTCCAGTGTGCAGCCAGACAGTTAGTTAACACAGGGCTTGCTTTTCTGGCCATTTACTTGGAGATTGAACACTGTTAAACTGAATCATTTAAGATAGAAGGAAATGAAATCAATCTACAATACTAATTTACAAAATTAACATTTGCATATTTACAGATATGGAAAACTTTTGCAGCTACTTTCCAAATATATGTACTGGAGTTCATGTGCACTTTACTCTTCGCTAAAAATTATCCAAGGCTAAGCATTGCAAAAACATCAATCATAAAATACAAAATGGCTCTGATCATATCAACGCAGTCTCTGACAGCATGAAAACAAAAAGACGTTGCTAAGAAACATCAAACGTTGTCTGTTAAAGAAGAGCGTTCACCCTGAAACAAATTCCAAAACTAAAACAAAACAAATACACAGCTGTCACTCTAATGTCATTTCTGAAACCAAACTTTTTAGACAGCACAATACCTCTTTTTGAGTACAATTAAGCAGAAATTTTGAGTTTTTTTTCACTAAGGTTTTTATAAAAGGTTCATATGTTGATGTATCATCACAGACAGGTATATGTCAAAGTGTAGTACAGCATGTTGTTTTGAAATCATTTCATTTTTTTAATAGTAGCAAGGTGCTGTACATTTTTATAAAACACAATTTGACAAAAATAGTCATAATTAATTTTATATGCAAATAGCATAGCATGGAACCATCACTGTGATTTTCAAGCTATTCTATGAAAGAAAACCAAAGTTGTGAAATCTAGTCAAGTTGACCTAAAGACGACAGGAGGGTTAAGTTTGCACAATGAGTTGGATGAGTGAACTGAAACTTAATTATTAGACCTCAATATGTTTAACCCAGGGTCATGAGTTTAGCTCAGTTGGGTGAATAAGCCCCAATTTCTAATGTAATAAAACATCTGAAGTTGTGGGAATATGATTTTTACCAATGAAGATGAGCATTCACAAGACGCATACAAGATTATGAACAAAGGAAAAGCTGCCAGGACTTAAAAGTCAAAAGTGAAAACTCAGCATCAAGAGGGTTTCTTCAGGAAAAATATGAGTAAATTCTGAAAAATACCAGATGAAGTCCGTTACATCCCTAAAATCATTTCTATTTTCGGCAAGAAACTCCAACAACATGATGGTTCAGACAGCTGATCACTTCAAAAAGAGACATAAAGTCTATAGTAGTGAAAATCAACATACAGATGAGCCTGAAAGTGTTTGATTAATTTTTTGACATAAGGTAAATATGGTTGAAAAATTGATGTAACTAATGTTTATCCCTCTCAGGAGATTCTGTGTAGAAATGTATGATTCAGTGATGCCCAGCTGGATTTTGCGCTCTGTTTAGAGCTGTGTTTTTAACAGGCACAAGCAGGTAAGATTCCTGAGATGGAAAAACAGCTTATGCAATGATGAAGTCCAGGAAATGATCACTTATCATCTCACAGTTATCTGGCTTTGATAAAGTCTTCAAACAGACACCTGGTGAGCAAACACATAACCACAAACAATCTGTTTCTAGATGTCTTCTCCAAACTCACGTTGTACCAGACTGAACAAATGTGAGGAAAAGTCCTCAGCACTGCTGCAAGCTAGAAGAACGGCATCTTATCTTTTTTTTTTATCCCCAAACACAAGTGGAAAATGAAAAATGATCGTGAAACTTGAATCTTTCTGTCATTGTTTAGGACTGGAAGTCCTTAAGTTGACCTTTGCCCTCTGATACTTTTTTCATCAGGTGATTGCTGATCAGTTTCTCTGTCACGTTGGGTTTGTGTAAAGAATAAACAAAACAAATTTTTTTCAAGGGAAGTATCTACACAAGTTTCAGCGGAAAAATCAGGTAAAAGTATGTATAAGAGTAAAATCATTTCACTGCAAAAAAAATAATAATAAAAAATAAAAAAAAACCTAAATCTAAGCATGTGTTTATGTCTAAATGTGTTTAATTAAAAAACATTATTAGACCTAATGAGCAACATCCACCTCAAGGTAAAAGCCAGTCTATGGAGTGGGACTTTTTTTTGGTTTCTTTAAATAAATGTAATGATTTAATACAAGAGAGTAAGCAAGTATATTTCCTGACCCCCACTGGCAGAATTACATTCAAATGCTGAGCATCAGCATCAGGGCTGATGCGTGTCACTCAGTTCAGCTCTGATACAATGGAGCAATGGAGATGTTAAGGTTAGTGTTGTGGCTAAGCATTTCAACACGAAGCATTTGCTGCAAGAAAGTGCGAATGTTGAAATGGGGCACAGCATTTCAACATTGTGCTTTTTTTGCAAGGAAATGCAAGAGTGTTGAAATGCGGTGGTCAGCATTTTAACATCCAGCATTTGCTGAAAGGAAATGCACCCCCCACCCCCACCCCCTCTACTTTTATTTCCTCTTTACAGTTAATTCAGGTGTCCTTTTGTATTTTGACACCTTGAAATAATAATTTTTCTGCACTTGTCACATGCCTCATTTTTCGTTTTTTTTTTAAATTACATCTTAGTTTTTTGGAGAAGCAGGTATGTCACCTAAAAATCTGGAACAATAAGAATTTAGATCGGAGGATAAAAATTCAATGTTTGATCAAGTTTTTGGCTGAGATCGTGATATTAAAGACATAAAAAGTCAGGGGGAGCGAGAGATATATTTCAGATTAAATGCTTGGAGCAACAGAAAATGTGACTGAATCATGCAGTTTGAAGAAACATTAGAAAGCAAATATCAAGAGGAAAGAATGGTTTTTGAATATAGAATGCTTTGAAATAATTTGCCCAAAAAATCAGAGATATTGAAAGGGCGGTGAAAGTGTGTATTTTTCTTACCTTTGGCAGCACTTGATCCTAAGACCAGCAGCAGAAGAAGAGCTGGTAGAGCTGCTCTTTTCACCTCCATGATCACGCTCAGATGAACTAAGTCTGCTCCAACCTTCCTGAAGATCACCTCCTGAGCTCAAATAATGCTGCTCTCCAATCTCAGCAGCCGCCAATTATCTCTAACTGCATGTCATAAATACATTATGACCCCCAGGTCTGTGGGAAAATGACCTGAGTCTGAGAAAAGTGGGCTGTGGTTGGGCTAAAGCCAAAAATTAGATTTAAAAAAATGTCTTAAACTCAGATTCATCTTAAAGATGAAGTCATAAAAGAAGAGTTGGGGTTCCTGAAATGAGTCAGTTTGATCTTGTAAATACTTTCAGAGTAATGTTTTAATTCGAAGGGATTAATTATTGACAGCATTTAAAGCTTTTAATGACAGACTTTATTTAAGGCTTTATTTATGACGCTGTGCTAAAGATCAAGAGGATGGCAGTGAGTGCTCCAAACAGCAGCAGAGCGAGTGTGTCATTGCTTGTGTGTGCATGTGTGTTTGTGTGTGTGTGTGTGTGTGTGTGTGTGTGAGAGAGATCTAATCATAAATGGACAGATAATGCAGCAGGGGACACAGTTATGTAAGTGAGACAGGCAGAGTCCACTGGGACTGAGCTGAGTGGCACAAACGCTCCACCATCATATTTTCCAATGAATACATTACAGAGATGAGATGATTTCACTTCTGCCCTCTTTGATTTCTTTATCAAATGATGCAGGGGTGTATTCCACTCTTTATTCAACAGGCACCATGTGTTACACTTATACTGGGATGTTTATCAGAGCTGATCCAATGTTCCCAATAAGTTCATGATTAGATTTCTTAATGTGGATCGGCCACTGAAGAGGAGAGCTCTACTAATTGGTTCTTATGCAAAGTGAAGTGAACGGCATTAATAAGAGGAGGATAATGCCTTTTTGTATCTCTGTTCAGGGAGCAGGTGGGACGACTAAAATGAGGTATTAGAGAGGATTAAAAATAACGCTGACTGAGACTTTGAGTCCATTATAATGCAATCATGACAACACTTCCAAAGAATCTTGACGCAGGGGCGCGTTCAGACATTTTTCACTTCTGGGCCAAAATCATGCAGTGGGGGGGCACTAAAATATGCACATACTCACACTCAGATGGGTACATATAAATATCATGCATAAGCTTTTGCAGTATATGACATGGGTTGGAACTGACTTTCACTTTTTTTGCATTTTGAAGTAGCTGTAAAAAGCTACCATTGCACAGGTGATAAAGACGCTGATTCCCATAAGCCCTCTCTCCCCATTGTCATGATAAACCAAGACATTGTTGACGATGTTTGTGTTGGTTGTATGACTCATGTATTTGTTTAGGAAAATGAATAGAGAGCAGATCTTCTTTTTAACATACTTTTCTTTGTTCAAGACGACTTTGTAAAGGATACAACAAGAGGTAATGTACTTATCAACAGTTACATAGCATTGTTGTTTGAAATAAGAAGAAAAAGCAAACTTAGTGAGTTTGCACTGTAATTTGGTTGCCGGCTATATTCAGTGCTACTCACAGCTCAGTGCTCTGAGACATGTAATGTTGGTGAAACCTTGGTTATGTCCCACCAGTGCTCATCTACTAACTCCAACCTCGCCAAACAGAGCAAAAAGGACCTGGCTCTTCATTTTATTGATAACCTTTCAGGTTTAAACAGATCACTGCAGTACAACTGAAGTTTGGAGTGAACATAACTACAAACTGCTTTGTCAGTTCAGCTTTCTTCTGCTTTTCTGTCCCTTTTCTGTCTGACAGTCCAGCTCCTGCTTCTTCCATCTCCACCAAATAAATCTCAGAAATATTTTTCAGCAGAAAAAAAAACCTTGTTCTTTCCTCTAATGGCTAAATTCGTCAGTTGGCAAGGTGTTGTCATAGAGACTTTGACTTGCCATTTATCAATTCGGTTCAGTCTGTACCAAATTTAACATTGTAGATTACCATCAGGTATATATATGTATGAGATTTTTTCAAGACTTAGAAAGTCCTCACAGTCCCTTTAAAGTGAGACCGTAGATTGTCCAAAAGCAGTTTACCTCCAAAATGCACCCATGAAAAAAATGCAGATCCAACAATCCAAAAGTTGATGTTGTTTTCTTGTCAAAAACATATTTTTCAGATCCAAACTGAGCCACAGTTATCCGGCAGGTCAGGAAAATGTCTTGTTTCAAGATTTTATGAGTCAAGGCAATATCATGTTAACACTTGTCAATCTTAACTTTAAAGTGAACTAAACTGAACAGAGGGTTAAGCCCTGTAGGACTTCACAGCATCAGTTTGAAAATAATAAATATGTTATTAATCCTCCACAAAAACTGTTGAAGAATTCATATCCAAACCACGTTTTAGTATATTTCCAACTCTGGCATGTTAGCTGTGAGTTTCATGTAAATGATAGATGTAGAACTGTAAGAGAAAAAATATCTGATTACTGTAGAGACTGATTTTCAAGTGGAAATGAGTATTCAATCCTCCCATGAGATACAGAGTGAGGAGTGTGTGTGTGTGTGTGTGTGTGTGTGTGTGTGTGTGTATACTACGTGTGGTTCAGATCTGCTGCTGAATGCTGAGGTCAGGGCAGAGAGGTGTCGGCTGCTGAGCTTTTTCTCTGACCTCCAGATCAAATCCTGAGAGAGGGGGAGGAGGAAAGCTTGGAAAAAGATGAGGAGGAGGAGGAGGAGGTGGAGAGATGGTGGTGGAGGAGGATGGAGACAAATGGAAAGGAGGAGGGAGATGAGGGAAACACAGCGGATGAAAATCTTTTGCAACAAACCAGTTTTAGAGTTTCACAGTATAACAAAGCCTTTGTGACCAGGTGTGTCTGGGAGGAGTAAGTTGATTAAACAATAAAATCTCCTGCACACTGTCCATAGCTTCATTAATTTATTTATCAGCAATAGGTCTGACAACAACCAGGGACACTGTGTGTGAGTTTGCTTTTTTACTCTCCCCTGAGTCCAGTCCCAGGGTGTATTATCACAATCTAAGGTTTGTACATCACAAACTGGAGGTTTCATTTGGATTAAAATAAAATGAGGTTAATGATCCACTCTGAATATGATACTTTTTTCCTAATTTTTTTTCAGGCTGTCGGTGAATTTCTGTTCAATCTGATGGATTTACATGAATCAGGTTTACAATCTATTTAAAGCCTGATCCCAAAAACCTGAACAGCTACTTTCTCAAATCAGGGGTTAATTTCTTCAATAAACCATCTCCTCCAAGATGTTGAAACAGAGTTTTGCATATATTTACATAATCAAAGGCTTTGTAGCCCCCTCTGAAGAAAGATGTGTGTGAAATCCCAGAGACTGTCTCCATATTTTATACAGACTGCATGAAAATCAGAGAACCTGCTGACAGGAGAGAATAACAGGAGCAAACACTGAGGTCAGTCAAAGGTGAGGAGAGGAATAAGTGGACGTGCTTATAACAATGAGTAAGCTTAGAAATTTTGAAAAAAAAAACTTAAGCACAGGTTTTCAGATGTTATGACAGAAAGACGCATTTCTTTTGTAACACATGAACTCAGAATCACATCTTGTTGTCTTGGCTTGCTTTAGTTTTACAAAATAACTAAAATCACTATTGACAAACAAATTGATCCACCACTTTTCTTCTTTAGTTCTTTCTTTTTTTCTTTGTTTGTTTGTGTAATTATTTTCATGATAACATTTTTATTTCTTTGGGTCAAATACACCAAGAAAACCACTGCACGCAACACGTTGATTGTGTGTACAGTGTAACAGCCCCCTCTAGTGGAGATGTGATGCTGTGTGCAAAAGACAAGGTTGAAGTTTTTATAAAAGGGTCCAAAATTTCTTGTGTGTATGAGATTACACAGGATTATACATAGTGGTGTGCACAGGCGGAGAAGTGGGATTAACCTGGTTGGTACCATGGTGACTAAACCTGTAATGCTTGAACCATCAAAAAATAGTCTGGAAATTTCAGTTTTTTGGAACTAAGATGTTTGTTAACTTAATCTATTAAAATTGTTGCTTTGTCATTAATAAATACCACACAAAGTTGTACGAATAAGCTAAAATAATCAACTGAGTTTAGGTTTGTGATGGTAATAGCAATAATGCAGGTCAAAAATTTAAATTTGATCCAATGTTTCAATTTCAAGATCAGGGTGGCAACATGTTTCTTTGAGAAATGACGTCATTTGTTGGCATAAAATAAAAATAATTCAAAGAAAAGCTGACAAACAACATAAGAAAATCCATATAAATGATAAAGACTTGCTTTTTGGGATCTGTTGAGGTACAAAGTGATATTGATGTGTTTCAGCAGCAGGTTTTAATGAGCAAGGAAGACAAAGATAAGTTTATTTAGTATATTTATGAGCTAAAAAAGAAATCCAGGAAGTCAAGTACAGCAGTCATATCGCAAGGGTGCAGAAAACAAACTTTGCTGCTTTGGTTAATATCGTACTTTTTGCATCACTTGAATCTCAGTTTATATTCTTCATTAAGATTTTTAAGTGTTACTTACACAGAAGTGGATGTTACTTTTTAAAAATACAACATTTGCATCACAGCCAGACTGTCCCTCCAAACATGCAGATCCACTATGAGGATAAAAAAAATATTTGTGGCACATCAGAGCTCTCTAGGGGTGTGAGATCAGTGTCCATCCGCCTGGCTGCTCACCTGGTCACAACACTCTGTTTGAGGATTATATGGAGGAGAACATGAGGTTCACCTGTGATGAAACAGTGTGAAAATGCCATGTGAGAGCTGGGTCCAGCTGAGTGTGATACTGCAGCTGGAAGAGAGCAGGTTTGAGATAAAGCTGTCCCCAGAGGCCGAGCGTGTCAGCAGGGAGAGAGCAGGTCTTGTAACAAGTGAGATAAGCTGATAAGAGCGCTTTAAAATGAAGCCTGGCTCTGTGTGCGAGGCTACACTCAGGCTGAATTACAGCCAACAAAGCTCTCTGCTGGAGATCTGTGTGTGAGCTGAAGTTTGGGAAGCTGGTGACTCCTAAAGTGTGTGGGTGGTGGAGCTCAGCACTGTTAAAAGTAAAAATGTGGGAATGTGGAGGAGCTGGATCTTTTTTTCAGTGTTTGTGAAGCAAAGTTTGCTGAGCACACTCACTCTGCTGAACACATTTAGAAGCTCCCCTGCACATCCACTCTTTCCATTTCTATTTCCAGCTGGTGCAGGGGCCTGAGTGTTGACCCAAAGAGTGAAGCCCACTCCCCTCCCCACTCAGGATATTTCTGAACATAGTGGACTGCTGCTCAGGCCGAGCAAATACAGAGCTGTACAAGCTCCTGATAGAGGAGGACACGTGGGAAGAGCAAGCAGAGATCACGCAGAGTGTGTTCTTTAGAGGCATCCACTTAAAAATCAATAGTAAAGGGTCCTCCTGCTGCTCTTTGTTGTGCCAACTCAACAGTGTAACGACATCCAGGTCCATGTTTTCTCTGTGTGGCGTTTCAGGCCTCGTTTACACAACAACGTTTCACACCCGAAAATGTTAGAAAACTGTAAAAAATAATCTGCATTTACATGGAAATGCTCAGGGGCTGAAGAAGAGGTGAGCTGATTATTGGGCGTTTATATTGAATGCTTCTTTGCTGTTTTTGCAGAAATGGTGCAATAGAGGTACATTTACTTGACAGACTGTGGATTCAGTCCACCATTGTTACTGTTGTTTTACAGTTTGCACATAATCACATCACAATGAAAGAACATGCAAATAGTACCATGACATCAGTGTTTCCACTAAAAACTCTGACTTGCTGTTTACTCGGCATCAGTGAAATTACATTTCAGAAAAATTCCCCTCTGGAGGCTGTTTTCAAAAGCTCCAAGTTTAGGTCTCCTGGAACGCCATTCCTATGTAAACGGGAGGCTGAAACGCAATTATACCTTTACATTTCATCCTAAATTATTTGTCCCAGTGACTACGCAAAAACAGATGCTCTGTTGTACGGATGACAAGAAAAAGTTTAGCATCTCTTAATCATAGCTATTGTTACTGTTTGTTGTTTATAGTTTAGGATTGTGTAGAGCACTTTTGCCAACAATATTTTATTGTAAAGTGCTTTATGAATAAAGTTGAGTTGAATGTGTAAATAAGTTGTACTAAAAAATATACTCATGCCAGGCAACTGAAAGGGACCCTATCTTTAATTGGTGTGGACCTTTAATTCAAGTTTTACGGTAATATCAAAGAACTGAAACTAGCTTTCTGATGGAGAAAAATGTGTTTGAGGCTTGTTTTGATTTTAAATTTGGTCCTCATTTAGTCAGGTAAGATAAAGGAAGGGGGAGCTGCACATGTTTTGGCTTCATCTTTAAGAGGCTATCACATTGTCCAGCTTTTTATGCAGTTAAATTCTCAGACATGTAACGTAAAAATTGACCATGAGTTTTGTCTCCCTCCAGCCAAAACTGACAAAATGTAAGCAGGTCATCATGAGTTCAAGTAACATTTTTTAAGCTGTCTGCCCCAGATGGCCCAGAGACTGAGGGAGATTTCACGGACCAGGATGCAGGAACAATCCTCCTGCTGGTCTGACAACACCTTCATTGTTGCAGTTTCGTAATGAAAAGGGTTATTCTCTTTATGATTTACTGCAATTCTTCAAAACTTTTATATGCAGAAAATACTTAAACTGAACAACACACAAAGAAAGAACAGGGCTTTAGACCCTTTCACCCTTAATACAACATGCAAGTAAAAGCTTGTATGATCATCACCGTGCATCTTGGCTTTGGGCCCATCTTAAACTCAGCAAACTTCTTGTGTAACGTCACTGTGAGTCTTCTGGAGTTCCCCAAGAAATCCAGCACCGAGGAGTCCTGTCTGCAAGCTTCAGTCTCTGTAGAAACAATCAGACACTACATCATTTTTATCTAATATGTGTGTGTGAGCTTCAGTCTGCAGGTTTTAGGGACACACAGCTTTGGAACAAGCACATAGTTCATGTCCTGTAATAAAAAGACAAGCACTCCGTGAGGAAATGAACTGTATTACACCCTCATACCAATGTTTATGTTCATGTCATAAATTAAACAGCCTCCCACAAGGCCCCTGCAGAACGCCTGCATCCCACACATGAAGTTAGACTGTGGTAGAGACATACAGCACATCACCAGGGTTATGAAGTGGGAACCTCTCAGTGTTGATGATCTGCTTCAGAGGAAAAGATGCAAGGAGATGAAAGAATCAGGTAGAGATTCTGATGAAGTAAAATTAGAGTTCCCACTCTTTCCTTGAAATTATTTTCCACGACTTCTGCAGAACATTTCCAGCCACTACAGAGACAAGTTATCATGTGCGCTACATTCCCTGGATGTGGTCTTTTTCGACAGTTGTGGCTTGAATTTACCCAGAGTGATTCTGTTTATTACTCAGACATTTAATGCACAGACTATGGCTGTAATTTCTATATGAAAAATAATTGTGAAAAATACACCATAAAACAGTGGTTCACAACCTATGGGCTGCAGCCCCCTGGAGGGCCATGGAGGTAATACAATTGGGCCCCCAAGTCATTTTCAAAATAGTATAAATTTTGTTGCAGGGTTAATCAAAGATACATAAACATACATATAAAATAATGTTTTCAATTTTAAGTCTCAGTTACATTCAAAGGGATATTATAAATGTTCAATTTTTTAAATCCAATAAAAAAGTGCTCAAAGAATGCGTAATTTGGCCTCTGTTTTTCTGGGGTTGGAGGTGGTGGGCTGTGAAAATTTTTGAGACTCAGCCCTGATTTGGAAAATGTTATATGAAATAATGTTGTTGAAAGAAATGGTAATAGTTGCCACAGAATAATCCAAACAGCCCATAGATCACAGCATAGCACTTCATTAACATGGCAAACGGAAGTTACAAAGTTCAACTGGGCAATTCCCAGCTCAACTTTCTCTTTATGTTGCCCAGAAGATGATGCCAGGTATGTATGTGCATAACTTTTAACCCATTTGTATTCGCTGGCAAGGCAGAGGAGGATAAATAATCCAGGATATTCCCGGATAACTTAAATGTAATATTTGACTTTTTTCTTTTTTACATTTCCCATAAGTTTTCCATGACTGGAAAATTGGTCACTCATTTCCCAGGTTTTCAGGGACACATGTGAAACCTGGAATTGTCTCATGATGAAAGGTCTAAAAAAGGGTCAAGTTAGATTTCACAGCCACATTTTGTTTTGATTAGTGCGCCAGTTTGATAACAAAGACTTCTTTCTGCAAGGAAATTGTGTGAAACAGTCAAATACATAGAATCAAAAATGTCTCCCCATTAGAGACTCATTAGGTCTTAAATGTCTGCCAACAGTGAAAGTTAGAGAAAGTGAACACAACAGACTAATGCTAGTAAAATCAGTGCAGCAGCTTTGTCTCGATTTTTCCTGTTTTTCATCGTTGACAGCAGTCAACTCTTCAAACCAAACGCAGAAGACAGGTGAAAACATTATACACAATATTCAGATTCAGGTAAACCAGGCTCCTATCTGTTTCCACAAAAGCACGAGTAACAGCTTTTTTCTTTTATTGGCAACAATCTTTATTATCTCTTCCAGTTTTGGATGTGAAAAGAGGCATTAATTTTCTTTAATTAAATATCTTTTTAATAAAGTAAAGCAAAAAAGTATTTACAAATTTTCCATTAAACTGTAATCAATGACTTGGGTTGGATAATTACAAGCACCTTCTGCCAGCTGAGGAGAGAAAAATATAAATACAGGGTAAAGAGCATTTCTTCTTTGAAAAAGAAAAAAAAACAAAAACAAAAACAAAATAACTCCATCATGTATTTACAGAACTCTCCTGAAATGCATTTCCACATGGAAGCAGAAAAGGCCTTAGGATTCGTACTGTTTACTTTTTTAGAGTCCTTTTTTCCTTTAAGTGGATTTTTTTAACTGTATTTTTTTTTTTCAAGTTTTCATAGCGATATTTCATCTGTTTTAAAATCCGACGACAGGCTTTGTCAGAGGGTGCAGATGTGAGCCCTCGCTCTCCCTTTGTCCACAGTTTGTTTTCTGAAGCACAGGAAACATGTGAAACAGACAGAGGGGAGAGAGTGTTAGGGTGTTGGGAGTCCTGGGGTTTGGGATTGAGGGGCACCAGGGAAGCGTCGTCCTCCCAAAGCAGCAAAATGGTCAAAGTTCATTGCCCCTCTCCTCAGAGACACCGTCCACCTT
>RPOG01006606.1:0-22853 GCA_008086565.1 Thalassoma bifasciatum | reverse complement strand
GAGTCACTTTCCGTCTCAGTGCAGTAAGTGAATTACAGAATCTTTCAATTGGCCGCTACAGAACACCTCACTAGAGACTAATGGCAGAGAAAACATAATTGCATTTAACAGCTTGGGGTGCTCCAAACCCCGTGTGGATACTATAGGTCTGAGAAAAAGCAGAATCCTAATTTTGGGGTTGCATGAAGACAGCGTGAAACTGAATATCCTATCAGTTTTCTCACAGCTTGTTAGAGGTAGATGAAACAAGATAGGAAAATAGGCCAAACTGTGTGCAAATAACTGGAAAACCAAAGGTCACATCTGCAAATCTGTCGTCTGCTTTTTTCATTTTTCAGTTTGGAGAAACAGAAGCTAGGTGCGATTATGATAGCAGCACATCCAAGGACATGCTAGCTTAGAGGCCAGGTGGGCTAAATGAAACTGAAAACTGAAAGAAAAATTACAAAGTGGAAGAAAAAAAAGCAGATGAATGCTCATTTCAACATCTGCTCAAACGCTGAACAATTACAGGAAGTGCTCGGCCTTCACCCCATTCATAGTGACACGAATAATAAACCCAACAATGAGGCAAAGCATGGACGTGTACAGTTTATGTGTCCATCCAGAGCAGAGTGATATCACGTCATGTAAGAGGCTTGAATTCATTGAAAGGCTCGTATCTGGGGCGAAGATCAAGCACTGGACTGAGGAAGTCTTTTATCACGTGTGTTTGGCTGAATGAAGTCATTGTTTGAGAATCAGACACAAACAGAAAATAAACACTGCAGAGATGAAGTTTTGCTTCTTGGACAAATCTTGTTTAACACAACTGAACAATGGGAACGCTTTATAATTACAGAGATTGATTTTAAATGTGCTTCAGAATGGCACAGCTTGAGTCAAGCAGCTAAAACCAAAGTTGTCATAAAAATATGTTTGAAGTGACTTTTTGAAAACAACGTTACAGCAAAAAGAAGGTGGAAAGGAAAAAATCCTGTGCAGGCAATTACCACAGAGGAGCTGGACCCACATCTTTACCTTTTCCTGGTGTAAAAAAGTGAAGCCAGCAGCACAAATGGCCCTGAGTTTATTACTGATCAAACAGCAGAAATCCCTCAGCACACTGAAGAAGAGAGTTTTCTGTTGATATGAAACAGACTCTTAAAGATACTGTCATTATGTTACTTTAGCAGTCGTGTTTGTTCCATCCCCACTGGGTTTTCAGGACTGTGCATCATTCAGTCATTGCTGTGAATGCAGAAGGCATTCACAGTATATGTTCTTCTATTTTCAAAAAAAAGTTTATTGCTGTGAATGCAGCAAGGCATTCACAGCTTATGTTCTTCTGTGTCAAAAAAGTTTATTCTTCTTTTTCTTCTCTCTTCCGCCCACTTTTTTGGATCGCTTCTTCTCCCACAAATTTCAACCGATTTTCACCGTTCAAACTTCAAAACGACCGGCTCGTTCAGGACTGGTGCGCTATGACTTTTCAGACCGGTTTCACTTATACTTTCAGAGATATTTCACTTTTTTCACAATTTTTCTTCCATCTGGAAAGCATGGGAGAGCTTCAGATTCTGAAGATTTCAGGGAATTACTTCAGCCTCATTCAGACCCTTCTCATTCAGTCATACTTTCAGCCAGAAACTTCATTCTACCTGCAAAATGTTCAGCCATNGTTTGGCTTTCTTCAGTATATTTCAGCTTCTTTCTAGCTTTTATAGTTTCTTCACAAAACTCCTTCAAAGGTCATGAAGTTTTTCAGCCCTTGCAGCAGTTTAACATTGGTGTGTATGTGGTGGAATGTTCAAACTGTAGAGTGAGGATTTGAATTTTAGAGTGTGGACCAGGAGAGAAATGACCTGGAAACTTTTTGGATAAACAGGCCGAGGGGCCACAAATTTCACTCCACATACTCAAATTTGGGCTCAAAACGTAGGTAGTCTTGTTCTGCTTCTGATTAATGACCCTTGACACCAAAAGGACAAAGGACAAAGCTTGTAGGTGGCTAACTGTCACAGAAAGTCATCATCTGTCCCCATCTGCTCTAATGTTAATTTTCAGGGGACTTTCTGAGAGATAAAGAAAAAGTAACACTTTTTTAACTCACATTTCTGGTAAAACCTGTGGCTCAACAGACATGAAATTTACATCAATACATACGTCTGGGTCTTGGGAATCCAATGGTGGTTTTGGTTTTCTGCTAGCCCTTAAGGATTTTGCGCAGCCTTTGGAGATTCACACCCTTGTCCCTGGCTCAAATCCAGCTCCTCATCAACTGTCTGTCAGTTAAATCAAACAGCTGCAGCTTCAACAGCCTAACGAGCAGGTTACCATGGAGACCTGTGATCTGACACACCTGTTTATACCTACAGATCAAAACACTGATGAAGAAAGATACTCAAGTGATTGTTTCTGTGCATCACTGACCAACACACAGCACACCAGCACACCAAACATATACCCAAACACACCAAACAGACGCACACACACACACAAACACACACACACACACACACACACACACACACACACACACACAACACACATCAGCACATCAGCACATTAACCATATACACACACTCACACACAACACACACAGGCATATTAACCATGTACACACACACAAGCTCTCTCTCTCACACACACACACTTATACACTTCACTGTCTCAAACATCTGATAATTTTGATAATTCCCACACAACTTATAGGGATAAAAAATTCTTTCATTGTGATTCATTGATTTCCTTTCTTTTCCATTTATTCTTCAATTCACCCATTCATATTTTCATTTTGGACATTATTTCACATCCTTTCAGCCAAGTCTTCATGTTCATGTTCATGAGTTCTCCTTCAACATTTTGCATTCAGCAGTTCAGCGCAAGCTTTTTCAAGATTCATTCCACCATTTTCAGATAAATTCAGTAATTCAGCATATTCAGGATTCTGCATTAGCAGTTCAGCGCAAGCTGCTTCAGCTTCTGCATTCACAGCGCAATTTCTTCAGAAATTGCTTTTCTAGTTGCTGTGAATGCAGCAAGGCATTCACAGCTTATGTTCTTCTATTTTCAAAAAGTTTATTCTTCTTCTTCTTATTCTTCTTCTCTCTTCCGCCCACTTTTTTGGATCGCTTCTTCTCCCACAAATTTCAACCGATTTTCACCGTTCAAACTTCAAAACGACCGGCTCGTTCAGGACTGGTGCGCTATGACTTTTCAGACCGGTTTCACTTATACTTTCAGAGATATTTCACTTTTTTCACAATTTTTCTTCCATCTGGAAAGCATGGGAGACCTTCAGATTCTGAAGATTTCAGGGAATTACTTCAGCCTCATTCAGACCCTTCTCATTCAGTCATACTTTCAGCCAGAAACTTCATTCTACCTGCAAAATGTTCAGCCATCGTTTGGCTTTCTTCAGTATATTTCAGCTTNCACACACACACACACACACACACACACATCAGCACATTAACCATATACACACACAAACACACACACAAGCACACACACTCACACACAACACACACAAACATAATATTAACCATGTACGCACAAACACACACACACACACACACACACAAGCTCTCTCTCTCACACACACACACACATATACACTTCACTGTCTCAAACATCTGATAATTCTGATAATTCGCACACAACTTCTAGGGATAAAAAATTCTTTCATTGTGATTCATTGATTTCCTTTTTTCCCATTTATTCTTCAGTTCACCCATTCATTTTTTCATTTTGGACATTATTTCACATCCTTTCAGCCAAGTCTTCATGTTCATGTTCGTGAGTTCTTCTTCAACATTTTGCATTCAGCAGTTCAGCGCAAGCTTTTTCAAGATTCATTCAACCATTTTCAGATAAATTCAGTCATTCAGCATATTCAGGATTCTGCATTAGCAGTTCAGCGCAAGCTGCTTCAGCTTCTGCATTCACAGCGCAATTTCTTCAGAAATTGCTTTTCTAGTTCATGTTTACTATTTATTTGCTCATTTGCTAGGTGTTGTGGTGTTTTGCAAAAAAAAGATTAGGGATAAAGCACTTCTGCAACATTCAACTCACATCTGAGCCTGATCCAACAACTCATATCTTATCAGGGCTTCTAAAGGTGGGCACACTCTACACAGTAATCAGGCTGATTTTTGTTCAGATCTGCCCTTTATGATCAAAGCCAGCAAAGACCAAATTGTCAGGTGTTTTCAAATGACATCGTATCCACTTCTCCTGTAGTGTGTGGTGAGTTAAGAACGATGTTGTCCAGTCGGATCCACTCGGAAGGTCTTGGAATGAGAAATTGTAGATAATTAACATGTTTAATATTTGTGACTAGAAATCCTTTAGTGTGTAGTATTCTCCAAGAGGAGTCCATATAATGCAATGTGTGATATCACGTGTCCTGGAACACGAGCCAATCAAGAGACGAGCTGACTCAGCTGACTAACAAAACAGGAATTAAAACTAAACGAAACACATGGAGCCCATGAAAATTAAAGTTTCATGGACTTCCAAAGTGGAAGACCTACTAGTTGATTTTTGGCAACAGCATGAATGTTTATATAATAATAATAATACATTTTATTTATAAAGCTCTTTTCAAAACACTCAAAGATGCTGTACAGAAGATAAAAACAGCAAATAAAACATCACATAGTAAAAATTACAGTTTTAGAGCAGATAAAAGCCATTGAATACATTTAATGGCAATCAAACATTAAAAGCAATCCTGAAAAGGTGGGATTTGAGGAGGGTTTTGAAGGTGGACACATTTTGGCAGGTTCGGATGTGAGGTGGTAAAGCGTTCCAGAAGGTGGGGGCGGAGACAGAGAAAGCTCTGTCCCCCCAGGATCGGTGCTTGGTGTTGGGAGGTGTGGGGAGGAGGTGGGCTTCTGAGGATCGGAGGTCACAGGAGGCAGTGTAGTGGTGAAGCAGGTTTGACAAGTAGGAGGGGGCCTGGTTATGGAGGGCTTTGTGGGTGAGGAGAAGGATTTTGAAGTGGATACGTTGTTTGATGGGGAGCCAATGAAGGTTTTGGAGAACAGGGGTGATATGGGGGTGTGGGTGAGAAGGCGGGCGGCGGAGTTCTGGATGAATTGTAGTTTGTTGAGTTGTTTCTGATATGACGTTTTGTCCAAAACTTTACATGACAGGACGGTCAAAGAGAAGATTTGGACTGAAATTGCTGCTGTAATGGATGAACCCAGCGAGTAATCACCGACAGCCTCTGAGCTTAATCATAACTGTCATCTTTATCCATTATAACATCTTTTATAACCCGTCTAGTTCAGTTGCCTACTTTTTTCACTTTTGTTAACAACCAAGTCACGTTTAACAACGCAAGATGCAAGTCTGTTCTGAAGTGCATACCACACACTATAAGATTAGAAAAGAAAATCAGGTTCTATCTGTCTTTTGCCATCGCCACATGTGTGGTCTCTAAATCTGTAAAGATTTGAAGAATTGTGTAGTGTGTGCCAGCCTTAACGCTACCTGAGTGATCTGAATTCACATTCCTCACTTACCTCCTAACATACTTGAGATCAAATTTACAGCTTCAGTCATGGATCTGACTCATCTGAGCTTTAGATATATTATGTAACATCCCTCCGATCAGGCAGACCTGCTGTGACAGAGGTTATAAAAGTCTGCATCATGAAGAGCACCTGCTGTTCTGTTTGCACATCTCTGCTTTTAAGTGTCACAGATCTCACACTTAGAGGAGAAGGTCCAATCTGCACTGTTGTCAGTTGGAAAACCCTCTGGTACACTATGCATGATCACAAGTGCATCCATACAAAAATAATGCAAACACCACACTTCTCAAAATAAAAGAAACACATGGCCTGTTTTTCTTATTCATGCTCTTATCATTATGTTAAAATGCTGAATCATGTATCATTACTAGATGTTTAGGCTTCACTTTTGTAAAGATGTTGTGTTGTCTGTTTTTTAAACTCTCTAAAGTCCCATCATGAGCTTTGATCATCATGTCTTTGGAGTTCACTGTCACTTTTCTAATTACTTTTTCACCAGCAGTGGGCAACAGTAACCTAATGTACACTTTCCACCCAGTGTCAGGTTGCACTTCCACAGTTAGTGGGTGCAAACATGATGGAGCATTTAGCAGCCGGAGCGGAGGATTGTCCCTGGAGTGGGGTTGGTGGAGACCAAAAACAGAGCTGAAAGAGAGAGAATCTTGAACTTTTGTAAACACAGATATACAAAACCAATTGAATCTCAACTCCTCTGTAGATTTCAGCTGTGTTATTAAACTTATGTCACAGAAGCTGTTAACAGTCAGTAAGTTAGAGGAGTGAGCAGGAACGTGTGTTTTATTCACACTTTTATCCAAGGTAAGCTATTTTTTAAGTAAGTTGGTGCTCAAATCAAATAAAGCTGAGGCAGAGAAAACAAAGATGTTTGTCACCACTCATGAACTTGACTTTTCAGGGGATGTTTGAGATTCTAACTATGACTTAAAATACAGAATTTGTTTTTTTTACATTTTCATTTGTAAGAAGAACTCCTTGATTTCTTAGTCTACAGTACTTCTGGGCCCAAATCTGAAAATGTTGTTTTCCTATTTAGCCTCCAGATTTTTATGTTTTTGGGTTTTGATCCTCCCTTTCCTCTGTTCCTCCTGTTAGACCCCTACAGGAAGTCTTTAACAATGGGCTCTCTCCAGAGGTTCAGAGACCCAGCTGTAAGAAAGTCGACACACATTTCAGAGACGCACGTGTGACCTCATTTATACTTTCACATTTAACGTATACACACATCGGTCTACGGTCCGCGCAGAGAAAGTCGTCATGCACTCGTCCGTTATCGTGAACATTAAATATAGCCTCCTTTGTTAGTGCCATAAAACCAGAGAGCTGACAGCAGGCCAACATTGTTCAGGCTGGAGACTCATGATTAGCGTGTAGAGACCGAGAACAAGTGATGAAACTGCAGCTGACCCCAGAGCGAACATTTGGTTTATTTACTCTGCAGGAGTGATGGAGTATCCCAGACACCCTAAAGTAAATGAGCCACGGGCTGAGACTTAGAATATATACACACACATTCACTGTATTAGTTATAGTTCAAGGTATTTCTTTGAAACCTTTTTGATTTTACAAATTTGGGGAACATTTTTATTTTTTTATTTTTTATTTTACATGGAAAAACATGATTTTCTTCTTCAACCCTATTCCAATGAAGTGTGGATGTTGTGTAAATTGTAAATTAAACACAGAAAACTGTGTTTCGCAAATTCTGTTAAAACCTATATTCAGTCATTCACAAGCAAGGGTGGGGTGAGGTTCACCACTTTGTTAACAACTGTGTGAGAAAGCAGTCCAGCAATTTGAGAACAATTTTTCTTAATGTACAATCTTAAAGAATTTATAGTTTCCATCATCTACAGTCCATATTAACATCAGAAAGATTCAGAGAATCTGGAAAAATCTCTGCACGTAAGCAGCAAGGCCCAAAACCAACACTGAATGCCCGTGACCTTTGACCCCTCATGCAGCGCTGCATTAAAAACCCTCATCACTGTGTGAAGGATATTAGCACGTGGGCTCATGAATACTTCAGAAAACCATTGTCAGTTAACAATTCATCACTACATCTACAAGTGATAGTTCAAACTCTACCATGCAAAGACAAAGTCATACATCGCCCAACAGACAGAAACGCGCCGCCTTCTCTGGGCCCAAGCTCATTTGCGATGAACTGAGGCAAATTAGAAAAGTCTGCTGTGGTCTGATGGGTCCACATTTCAAATTGCTTTTGGAAATCATGGACGTGGTGTCCTCTGGACTAAAGTGGAAAAAGACCATCCAGATTGTTTGCAGTGCAAAGTTCAAAAACCAGCATCTGTGACACATTCTGCTCCTGTTACAACAGCGTGGCTTCGTAATAAAGGAGTGCAGGTACTAGACTGACCTGCCTGCAGTCCAGACCTGTCGCCCGTTGAAAATGTGTAGCACATTATGAAGAGTAAAATACGACCTAACCCAGACTGTTGAACAACTGAAGTCGTCCATCAAACAAGAAAGAATTCCAGCTCCAAAGCTTCAACAATTAGTGTCCTCAGTTCACAAATGATTTTTGACTGTTCAACTTTTTAGGAACGTGTTTCAGGCATCAAATTAAAATGAGTGAGTATTAACACTTAAGTTTGAACAATAAATATCTTTTTTTTGTTGTGTATTTAATTAAATATAGGTTAAACAGGATTTGCAAATCATTGTATTCTGTTTTTATTTACATTTTAAAAAACGTCCTAACTTCATTGGAGTTGGGGCTGCAAGATCTAACAGCATTTTTATTCTGAAGTTTTTATTACAGCTGAAACATAACATCCTACACAAACAAAAAGGTAATTTAATTCAATTGTTTAATTTTCCTGCAAAAAGATACTTTGGATACTCAAAATTTTCTGCCTGATTCTTCATATCTACTTTATAAGATCTGGAATATAGAGCATTGTTATACTTTTACTCTTAATCATGTCACTGCTTTGACTCTGTACACCACTGAGATTGAAGTAACATGAGAACTCACATCAACAGAGGGAGAAGTTATAATTCGGGGCCAATTTTAACCTCAAGATGCAAGAAAAAACTTTGAAAAGTCTTAATGTATTCATCAAATAAATCCCTGTTCAAGTAAAGAAGCAAACTAACAGATGTTTGGCCTCAGCTGATTTCAGACTGAACCATGTGTCGGCAGCTAATAATCCTCACCAGATGATTCTTCTGCCGTTCTCCTCTTGTGGTCAGAGGCCGACCACAAAACACAGCATTTGTGGTTAAAGAAGTCAAGTGAAAAGTGAACATGATGAGGAAGCAGGAGACCTCGTGATCTTAATCATCCACTGGTGACTCAGAGCAGGAACGGGTCAAACACACATGATATTCCCGCTGAGCAGAACAGTTTCTACCTGAGGAGATCTGACCCCCCGAGGGCCTGAACTGGGGCTCTGCTGCCCTCTAAACCCCCTTAATTCATATTCACAGCAGGAGAGCTGTCACTAAAACTAAATCTATCACGAATTAACTTCCTCACAGTTATGACAGGAGTAATCATAAACAAAGAGAAACTGGCAGCCCCGCAGCCAGAGTTTCACTGTTGTGGGTTGAATCAGGATGTGCTGTTAAACATACGGCACAGTGCTGCACCTGTGGAGACCGAATAGAAAACATTTTTCTTCTTTATATGGACAGGAGGGATGGACTACACAATAATTAATGGTCAAGAGCAAATTTTAAAAAACTCTGAGATATTATTCATGATGAAAACATTGTCCTGAGACTGGTCCCAGTGTCTGAAAAACTGCTCATCTACTGGGAATTTAACCCACATCCATCTTTAGGGTTTAGAGAGAATAGTCCGAAAGAGAAGAAATATCCAGTGAGCAGCAGTTCTCTGGTTGTTTCCACAGGTCAGAGAAGATATTAAGGCTATATTTCTTATGGGATCACCAAAACTGGACCACAGAAGACTGAAAAATGCTGCCTGATCTAATGAGTCTGGATTTCTGCTCCACATTCAGATGGTCAACTCAGAGTTTGGCGGAAACAATGTGAAAGCATGGATCCATCCTGACTTGTTTTGGGGGAGATTTTCTTGGCCCACTTTGGACCCCTGACTACCACCCGAGCCTGGTTTAAAGTCCCATTGTACCTGAGTATTGTTGCTGACCATGTCCATCCCTTTATGAGCTCAGTGAACTCATCTTCTGATGGAAACTCCCAGCAGGAGAGCACTTCATGTCACAAAGCTCAATCATCTCAAACTGCCTTCTTCAACATGACAATGAGTTCCCTGTACTCCAACAACCTTCACATTCTCCAGATCTTAATCCAATAGAGCTTCTTTGGGATGGGAAAGATCATGGATGTTCAGATCATAAACCTGCTGCAACTGTGTGAAGCACTTTATTTTATCTTAAAGGTAAAGTATGCAGACATTTTCAATAGGTTTCATGTCTGTTTGGTCTCCCTCTCCGTGGCTCAGTGTCAGCAGCTGCACATGCTCACTACCCCCCACTGTAGCTAATAGCATGGCTAGCAGTTATAGCTTTGTGAACACACCATAGACATTAAAAAAACAGCCCTGTGAGCACTCAAAAGCCGTACACCTGACTTCCTGCAGGTAAATGAGATACGCTGCAGATATAGAATCATTCTTTCTCTGTGTTACAGCTGCTATCATAGCTGCTATGGGATAGCTTCTCTAATCACTATCACACAAAGTCACATGCACACTAGGCGTGCTGTGATTGGCTGGTCATTATCCATAACAACTCCTGCTCTCCACCCACAAATATTAATTAATTTTAACAAAACAGGTGAGGAGGGGCTCTATAAGGGGGTGAGACAGACACAGATACAGACACACAAGTACAGAGGCCAAGAGACATCGATTGAGTAGGATTATTCCTGTAAAAACAAAATTTTTAATTCTTATGAGAATTCTGCATACTCTACCTTTAATGATCTTGTGCTGTGGGTGTCTTTTTTTTTTTTTTTTTTTTTCTCGGTTGCAAGCATTGCTCCTGCAGCAGCTTGTTGTTGTAGCTTTGTCTTTGATGTTCTTTTTTCTCCTTTTCTTCCTTCTCATCATTTATCTTCAAGTTTGGTGCTAACTATCACTTTTTATGCCTCATTTGAAGGTCATGGACACCAAACTGGTTATATTTGCAGTGGTGTCTTTCCTTTTTCCATTCCTGTAAAAGTCATGCATGTAACCATGGCCACAATGCTAATAGGTGCCAGGCCCGATATTCCCTGGAAGCTGAGGAGGAGAAGGAGGTCAGGAAGACGTGCTGGTACTGCTTAACTACCAATAGGATGGATCAGCTAACGGAGCTAACCCAGAGGGGAGAGTAGCATCATGCTCATCACAGAAACATGGCTAACAGAGAAAACATTGGACACAAAGCCACATTGGATGGATTTCACTTGCTATAGGTAGACATGATATAGGAGATAGAGACTGAACAGACTGGTGAAGAAGTCTGGTTCAGTCCTGGACCCTGTGGAGGTGGAGGCTTACAAAAGAATTATGGCTGTCATCTCTGATGGACTTGAAGAATGGATGGAATGGCTGCTATGTGGTCAAGGAGTCGCATGGGTATTCAGATCAACTTGCATTAAATCTGGTTCTTTTAGCCAAAATTTTGCTTCAATATATACTTACCCTAACTATATTTAAGTTCCTTATCACAAATTCCTGTTTAATCCCTTAAATCCCCATGGAAAGCTTCTGAAATTTTAAATCCTAGACTTTTGCAACCCCATGTTACACCAAGATAACACTGGAGCAGTGATTCATCTTGGACTATCATCCTGTGAGGTCAAAAATTTGCTCGGCCTGGAAACAGCCATCTGAATTTTACTTGCATGTAAACGTCAATTCAACAACAATGATAGTAATTAATCTTAATTGTACATTTGAGCAGTGACTGGATGTCTTCTTTTACTCTGTGAGAGAGGTTAGCCTCCTTGGAATTTCCCTGTCAGCCCCTACAGCTCTGATTCTGTGTGGAAATATCATTTTCTAAAATTAGCCAACACTATCAAAAGGTCTTAGTAGAGCTCAGCTGGAGAGGGAATCTTTTTTTTATATGAATTCTTTCTTTGTTCTACTTTCTCTGAGAAACAGAGAACATTGACAGGGCCTGCAAAATCTTTCACACCATCACTTGCTCGGATAAACTGAGATAAAGAAAAAAATGAAAACAAAACAAAATTTAAAACAGCTGAATTACACAAATGTAATCCTAACTTCAGCCAAGTCGTAAATTTGTTGACAATAGCAGAAACCAACCAGGGACAATCAACTGAAGGTTTGACCGATGACATCAGCAGTTCTGTGTTCAAGACTTTCCTCAATATTTGCGAAACACTTTGAATAAATATGAAACATGACGTTTCACCACTGAACAGAGCGCTCTGTGGACATCTCTGAAACAAAGATCACGCTTTGTCTCCTTCTACTCAGTCTCACAGCACTTGAAAAGTCAATGACTGAGGGGTCAGATGTCATCTTATTTAATATTCAGTCAACTAGAGCTCTCATGTTTTTGTTCTGCGAGCACAACTTTCAGGCGTGTCTTCCAGTCAGCGACCCCCCCTCAGGTCTCCTCCTGTGTCAGCCGTACTGACCTGTCAGATGTCACGCCAAGAAATGACTGCACCCTGTGTTGAATATGATATCCTCTAATCACAATGGGTGTGTGACACGCCAAGAATGTGATGTCACATGCTGCAAACAACTGTGCGTGCGTGCATGTGCACATGTGTAGCTCCATCTCATTGATGATTATGTTGGAGGACGCGACGGACAAAAGAGAGAGACATTACATGGATCCATTCCTGGAATTTTATGGTACCAAGGGGTCACATGCTATGACATTTTTAGAGAAGTGGATTGGTTTGACTTTGCCTTCAGGGACTGACTTTGGTCCAGTTTTGGCACTCATCATTATTAAAACAACCCCTCCACTGAGAAAATCTCCAACAAATTTCCTGTATGCTGACACCAGTGTCTGGGGACAAACTTTGACAGAAGTCACATTCCTCTCATTGTTGGGCTCTCACACTCACACAGAGGGAAACCCAAAAATATAAAGACTTCCTTCAACTTTTGACTTGAGTTTCACAACAATGCTGCTCAGTCTCAGATAGCACAGGAAGATAACAAGAACAACAAAAAACCTACTAGCAGATCTGAAAGGTCCCAGAGAAACATCTCAATTTCATATTAGCCCTTTTTACCAAAAAAACAAAGATGCAACCTTTCTGTTCCGTGTTGCAGATTTTCAAGCCTCAGTATATTCATGTTTTAGAAATCCCTGAATCTATCTGTAAACTGATCAACATCTCCAAAAGTAGTCTTGAATCTTCATAAGCTTTTCACAAGAGATTCTGAAAGGACAAGTTCATTGCAAAAGGATATCCTAACCGAATCATGACCCTGTAGAGGGGCGGGCCTCGAACACTGAGGTCTGCCCATAGCTCAAGGCTGGCCAATTACAGCTCTGTTCCAAAGGGTTTCCTCGTATAGAGCACCAATTGTAAAGTTGAACACACAACAAATAACAACATCATTTCTCCACATTTAGCCCTAAAATGTTACGTTTGATTCAGATTTAGAGAAATATTTGTGAAACGTATTTGTCAAATATTGTATATAAATGTTGAATGTTTTATCTAAATGTTAAATTTTATACATGAATAATATAAATGCATGTCCCAATTCTAAATATCTAGCAACATTTCTAAACATTTAGTTTACATTCTAAATATTTAGCTCAAACTAAATATTTACATAATATTTCTAAATACTTTGCATTGATTTCTAAGTATTTTGCAAAAATTTCTATTTATTTAGTCAAGATTTCTAAATATTTTGCTTTGATATCTAAATATTTCACAATGATTTCTAAATATGAAGTCAAGATTTGTAAATATTTCACCAAGATTTCCAAATATTACGTCAAGATTCTTAAATCTTGGGGCGCAGATGGCCTAGTGAATATGGCCACGCACCATGAGGTTTGCCCTTGAGCAGGTGGGGTCGATTCCAGCTTGTGGCCTGTTTCCCACATGTCTCTCCCCCATTCCTGCGCTATCCACTGTCCTCCTCTATTCAATTAAAGGCAGAAAAGCCCAAAAAATATCTTAAAAAAAAAAAAAGATTCTTAAATCTTGGCTGGATAAACATTTAGTCTTAGTCTTATTTAGAATGTAAACTAAATGTTTAGAAACATAGTTAAAACTTCAGATTTAGGACATGCATTTAAAACATTTATATGTAACACTTGTAGATACTTGTAGTGTGTGCAACTTCACAATCGGCACCCCATGTCCTTATCCAAAAGCGGGAGAAAAATAACTTTTTTCCAGCTGTAAATCATTCAAAGCTACTACGGGGGCACCAAAGGGACAGAATAAAGCCTTAAAACAGCACACTCTCCCCTCTTTAACTAATTTAGTTATACGGCAATTAGTCATGAGTCTTATGGCTGCTTTGAGTTGTTTCCTGTGTGTCAGGGAATAATTTAGATTCATCTTATGGGAACCATGAATATAAGAAAGTTGTGCCAAGTTATTCAAAGAAGTCTAGACCAAAGTAAATACTGTTCTGACTAACGGATGTTAAAAATGCAGATTGAGTGCTCTGTAATGTTTTCAATAAACAGCTGCTGCATGAGAGCATTCATGTGATTGATGGGATACATTCATTTCTCTTCAACACAAACTGTTCAGATCTATTCTTTAAGGCTGGTGTGCATTTAAAACGTAGTTCATGTTATGTGGCATTGATTGGATTATGAAATCCTGCCAAAGGTACGACACAAATTACACCTCTAGAAGATCAGATTAAAGAAAGAGTATCTTAGTTTAAATATCTTGTCATCTGGCTGGATGAGCAACTCATATTCAAACCCCACATCAACTTACTTCTCACAAAATGAAGACAGAAAATAGGATGCATATACAGGCACAGAACAAATGTCTCTATGTCCTGCAGGAAACAATTATTGAAACCGCTTTTTTATCTCTTTTGGACCATGGGGATGTTATTTATAGGCATGCCACAGCCACCTCACTTAAACTGTTAGACTCAGTATACCATTACACCTTAAGATTTATCACTATAGAGGAAAAAAAAAGAAAAGATTCATCACTGGTGACAGTTTCTCAACTCATCACTGCATCCTGTACAACAAAGTGGGCTGGCCTTCATTATCAGTAAGATGCGACAGGTATTAGTTAATTTTCACCCATAAAGCTGAATGGACATCTGCTGTTATACCTCACCTGTCTGTTAAATGTGACCAACAGCAATAACACAGCTAAATTCAGTGACTAAATAATGCTTGAAGTTCCCCAAGTTAAAATTAAGTTTGGAGAAGCATCTTTCAGATTTTCTGCAGCCCACAGTTGAAATACTGTACAAAACACATTAAAACTAAGTTCAGTTATTGACAGGGGACAGTTTCGAACAATAATAAGGAACAACTTTGTACGTGTTTGTCATTGTTTTTAAAGTGTGCTTTTTTATTTACGATATCCATTTGCATTTTTTTTGTTTTTTCATATGCATCCTTTTATTGTCTTACTATTATTCTTTTTAAAAGTACTCTCGACGTCATTCTAAATGAGAGCATGCTCATTTCTGTGATGCATGAACTATGAAAGTCAGTGTCAGGATTTTTCCCTTGAGTGTTTTTATTTGTCTTAAGGCATATAAAAAGTTTACCACATATATATATTTTTTTTTACTTTTCTAACCATTTTAACTCTTTCATCCATTTTAACACTGAATAATATATAGTTTATAAGCTTTTTCACCCTCAAATGTTTGTCTATAACTTTTTGAAAATGAATATTTATGTTTGGGAAAAAAAAGTGCAAACATTTTTTCAGGCCCTAAGAAGAATAAAAAATATCCTGACACAGGCTATTATGAATTTCCACCACATGAACCATTGAATTTAGGAGTAAATAACTTTTAAATAGGTGTCCACTGTAGTGACCACTATGCACCACAGGGTTAAATAAAGGTTGAATAAATGAATGAATTCAGAGCACAACACTGGTGAAGCGCTCTCCTAAACTCACCACAGAAGTAGGATTCAGGTGTTGCAGCAAAGGGCAGAGGTGCTCAGTGCGTCTGTGGGAGACGGAGAGTTGATGACCAGGCTCTGACCTCGTCTCTGACTCAGTGTTGACAGAGTCAAAGGGTCGAGACCCTCTGCAGAGTGCAGAGAAGCTCCAGGTCCTGTCAGCAGCACAGAGAGGAGCAGAGCACTAATCGATGCCCACATGTGTCAGATTCTTGTTTTTGTCCGCCTCAGGGGAACAGAGGGGGACTTTGAAGAAAGGGTGCTGATTTCTGCTCACATGCTTCCAACGGGCATCACAGTCTCAGTTTGGAGAGAAGAACAAAGGAAACAGTTTAGACCAGGGGGGTCCAAACTATTTTCAAAAAGCTTTGTAGTTGATTCTGTGAAAATGACCAAGAGCCTGCAGCTCTTACTGACATGTTTATTAAAAGTGAGAGTAAAATATTGAGTGCTCTAGTTCTCTATTTCTTTTGAGTGGATTCTGAAAAACAATCAGTCTTTAAGTCTAATCAACCATGCTTGAGTCATCATAACAGACCTCTGAGATAGAAACTCACCTGAAAAACCTGTCATGATTTTTTTGGCAGGATCAGGATCAGGACTTTACGATGATTGTATGGAAGCCCATTCCCTCCAGTTACAAATATAAAGTAAAAAACAGGCTCTGTTGAGGGTTTGTTTCCCTCTTGCCAAAATAAAGTCATAATGTTGAGATTAAAAGTCAAATTTATACTATTGGAAGTCAAAATTCAAGCTTTGTATCTAAAATCTGGACCTTTTTTATTTCATAATTTTGACTTTTTTATCTCAAATTTGGACTTTCTCATTATTTTCACACCATTATCTCGAACAATTAGACTTTGTTATCTTAAAATTGGACTTTTCATCTCATCTCAATAAAAACAAAAATTATTCCCAACAAAGCCAGTTTCTTTATTTTTCTTTTAACTCAGGAAATGAGCTTCTATATGACTGTTTTGAAGGCAATTTTAAAAAGAAAAAATCTGCATTTTGAACCATTTTAATGCATCAACTTTTGTCCTTTCTTAACATTTTCATAGATTTGATTTAGTTGTGTGTCCTCTTGTATATTTTTTGAACACTCAACATTTATGGAGCACATTTTTGCATCACGTTAAATACATTTCTTTGGACACGTCAGCTGTAAGATTTCTTGAGTTTCTGCAGATTGTTTAGCTTTAAACAAGTAGACTACACACAGTCAAATTCTTTTTTGGGGATGAACAGAGGTTTTCTTAAAGCACCTGACAGAAATGGTAAATGTACAATAGAACATGATTGACTTTGAAGATAAAAACTGGGGCCGCATGACAATGGACCGCGGGCCACAATTGGCCCCCAGGTCTGAGTTTGGACACCCCTGATTTAAACCAGGTTTGGAGAAAAGTTCCAAAAAGTGAAATATGAAGACATACTCCCTCGCAGAGTTCCATTTTCAGGATATCCTACGATTAAATAGTTAAGACAAGAGAAATAAAACACATCATTATCATTTTGGCTTCCATCTGCTCTTTCTTATGAGGCATTTCCTGTTTGTTCATGTCTCTCTGAACATTTGTCAGAGTCACATCATCAGCATGAAAGAAGAACACAGAGACAGAGACAGAGAGAGAACATAGGAGAAAAAAATCAAACTCCAGATATTTTCAGTCTCCCACTGAGTTCTGTTTTATGTACGAGTTCAAAACAAAGTCCAAAGCATCAAAGAGTAAAAAGTGAGGATGGATCTGCTTCCTCTCACACCGAGCTGACAGATGAGTTCACCCCCAGTGGGATTGCAAAGTCACGCAGGCGACTACCCGTGTTACCAGCAACAGCAGCAGTTAAAGCATGAGAAATAAGTCTTATCTCACAAACTCATTCCCTTTGCTGTTACAGGGAGATTATAAAACAGAAGCAACATTTAGACAAAGTCCCATGAAACAGCAGATTAGAGACAACATGTCCTTATAAAGCTGTGGCAGTGCGTTTATCATTAAAAATAATACTCGTGAGAGCTGAGACAACCACAACAACATTAGCAGCTTCACTACTTTTGTTGCATTTGTCATTTAAATGAAGTTGTATATGAGGAGAAACTGAGTTTCATCAGTTCGTTTTCCAAGGTATGAAAGTGAGATAAAGCCTGTATTAAGAGCTGTATGTTCTTCAGCTCTGGCAAAGCTTCTCTCAGTCAGAGAAAAGAACTCCTGATGTTGTTATCAGGGTTTGTGCAGCTGGAGCCCAGAGAAGAATTTACAGCAGAAAACTCAGTTACAAGCTGGCATCAAGGCTTAAAAGTACTCTGACATTTGCCAGACCTGACAAACAAAATACTGTCTGAATTCAGGGAAATGTGGAATCACAGGGCTCCAAATCTTGCGATGAAGTTGCCTTTTGCTGCTCGGAGCTTTACCATTTTTGAAGATCTGATAACAGATATTTTGGCCACTTATGCTCATTCATCTGAGCATCAGATAGAGATACACTGACGGGACATTTCAGTCCAAATACTTTGGCTGTGAGTGTTGGCTTCCACAGAAAAACAATTTTCTACGGTTTTATTAAAACTGACGACCTCACAGAGTTGAAAAAAAAATGGATGCTACTCTTTCAGATTGAGAAAGTAATTTTTTCAACCCTGAGGTTCTGAATCGTGTCTGTACTGAGAGGTAGAACAGTAGGTAGAGTTGGAAACTGGCAAGAGATAGAACAAAAATTAACTCACTGAGAAATCAACCAGGTCTGATTTTATCCCCGTTTTGTAAAACTAAATGTGAACTCAATGTGAGGAGCAGTACAATTTCTCAGCAAAGCAGGAGATAAATACTTGAAATTATCTCTGATATCTTCTCTAAATAAGATGGTGGTCTAGTCTGCACTCTTAAATAATGATCCTGTAAACCCAGCTTTAGAAAAACAAAGATTTGAAGAAGAGACGTCTGTCAAGCTGACACCAACCATGTCCTCACTAATGAATCAACACAGGAACAGTATCCAACAATCTGACTTTATTTGTACAGCACTTTTTATGCACAGTACAGGAACACAGAGTGAAAAAAAAAATCACATAGAAGAAATTAAGATAAATTAAAAAAAAAAAAAGAAAAAAAGAAAAGAAAAAAAAAGTAAGGCCTGGAACCCAGGAACCCATTTACAGGGTAAAATCTATAACAGCATCTTAAATGAGGAAATACAGGAAGTAGTGTATGATGTGACAAGTCATTATCATAAACTGAACAAATCACATGAAAATAACCCTTATTTTAGCCTCTGACTGAAGTCCCTCTTTTTCGCTGCTGTCTCTTTAAGGCTCCCCTCAACAAACCCCCTTCCCTCTGATTGGCTGGCCCTCTGGGGACTTAGATTAGGGTAGACCTTGGTGTTGTAGGCCCACCCCTCCTACATGTTGTGACCCAGTTGAAATAGCCTGATGTGATGCTCTCATCAATTTGAGGTGGGGGTGGGGGGTCTGGTGCTATTTTCAGAAGAGGGCAGTTTGATCCGATTACAGGCAGATGGATTTATTTCTACAACATCTGAATATGTACAGTTTTGAAGGGTTGAATCTACACCTGTTTTGTCTGAATAGAAGGCATTTTTCCCTATGTCTATGTTTAACATATGGAAAGCAGGATACCCCCTCTTTAAACCAACTGAATAACTCTTAAAGATACTGACAGCCACCTGAACTTGGTTTAATGTGGTCTCTGTTTCTACCTTTTTTTTCTTCGTTTTTTTTTTCTTAAGCAGCTGAATGTGTAAATTTTCTTTTTAGGGAGACCAGAAAACAGAGCATTAAGATTGTCGCTGCCTTAGCTTGAGAGGGAAACTATCATATCATGGTTGTATTTTCAGGTGACACAGTAGTACAGTTTTTTATTCATTATTTTCTTTTTTATAAGGTAATTCAAAATTCATCAAGGTCTGAATCAAATATCATCCCAATCAGTGAGGGCTGAGTGCATTATGTCATGTCGGTCAAGTTTCCTTTTTTTTTTTTTACCTTCATGTTTCATGTCTTGTTTTCCCTGTTTTATTTTGAAATTACTGACTGTTTACTGATCTGTTTCAGATTTGTTCCCGTCTGGTAACACCTGCGCCCTGATTGTCCTTCCATCACCTTCATTACTTCTTAAATTTAACCTCATGTCTCTCACCGTCTCGTCACCAGTTTGTTACACTTCCTAGTCCTCGTCCCAGCCTTTATTACAGTCTTTTGTCTCAAGCCATTCTAGGATTCTTTGTCTGTCTTTTGAATCGCGCCTCTGCCTGTTCTGATCATCATCCTGTGTACTGACTCTGCCTGGTTTTTGGAATAAACCCTTTTTTGCCTCACAGAACGTTGTCTCGTCTACATCTGTGTCCATTTATCCGTGCTTAAGTTCATGACACATTACTGTTATCAACCGTTTAAAATTGTTGCGACTCCACTGTGGTGATTGCTGTCTCTGACGTTTTGTTAACCTCTGGAGGATGTGTCTTTGTGGAGTTTCCCCCTCTCTCCCTTACAGAGGTTTGGGCCGTTCACTTGTACATCATCTCCTCCTGCACTCTCACACCTGTTCCTCATCACTGCAATCATCACCTGTACTTAAGCTCTGCTCACAGATGATTCCAGTGCTGGAGTATTCCCGCTTTGCCCGAGGTATTACGACCAACTTGTTAGAGCTCCCTTGAGTATCTGCAAGTTTCAAGTTTATTTTTGTGATTTTGTTCTCAACTGCTCACAACTCAACAACTGTCTCTGTCTTCCTCTTTTTTTCCAGTGCAAAAAATCTCTGCCACCCTTAAACTACTCTCACCTGCCTACACCTAGAGCATTCAGTTTCACATTTGCACTTCACTGAGGCCTTGTACACACGTAGCGGGGTATCTTCAATACAAATTTCCCCCCTCATTTGTTTTTTAAAATATTTTCATCCACACCTGATTTACAAATAAACAAATAAATAAATGAAAATGACCTGAGCTTTTATCTGGTGTGCATTTTTATTTCTCCTATCTATTTAGATTTAGGATCAATGAGACCTAAGAACTAAATTTGGTCTTTGTACAAGAAGTCATGTTTTTAGTGTTATTAGTTAGCAGCTAGTTTTTAGCTTTAAGTGTTATTGTTCATAACTACACTTTTTTCTCAATGAAATGGTTGTTAAGTTGGGATATCACCAATACATGATGTGGAAAGTGTCTCTAAATATTGCTGATGGATTAAAGTTTTCAGAAATGTAGTTTCATGAGTTTGAGAGGCAGAAATGTTATGTCCACATATTTGGACGCCAGGTCTTAAGAGGTTAAACGTGGCACCTGATCTTTAGTTTGGGTTGATAAAGAGGTTTGCTCTTCAATGTTAAATGATGCACTTAAAGAAATAAGTGAATCATAAATGTGAAAACTAGCACACATGCAGCATTACAGCTCGTCACATATGTGCAGTGTCAATGGCATTTTTGTCACAAGCTGTGATGTTTGAGATCCAAAACCTCTGGTGACTGGTGTATACACGAAACCATAAAACCAGAGTTTTCAGAAAAGATCCTTTTAAGTGAAGTTAAACTGTGGTTTTGTGTGAATGACAGGCCTAAATGTATAAAACTATACATGGTTCCACAGATACTGGGCTATGTGAGGACGTGGCTTTAGATTTTCATGGCTTTAGAGCCTGGATAGCTCCTCTTCATCCACAACCACCTTTGCAATAAATTTCACTGCAACTGCTTCCTGAAACAATTGGCAACCATAACATACAAATCCCATTTCCAGTGAAGTTAGGATGTTGTGTAAAATGTAAATAAAAACAGAATACAATAATTAGCAAATCCTCTTCAATAGAAAACATTACAAAGACAAGATAAGTAACACGCAAATTGATAAACTTACATAAACTTTGTTGTTTTTGTGCAAATAGTTGCTCATTTTGTAATGGATGCCAGCAATAGGTTTAAAAAAACTGGGAAAAGTTCATGTTTCCTGCTGTGTTACATCATCTTTCCTTCTAACAACACTCAATAAACGTTTGTGAACTGAGGACACTAATTGATGAGGCTTTGGAGCTGGAATTCTGTCACATTCTTGCTTGATGTACGGCTTCAGTTGCTCAACAGTCTGAGGTCTCTGTTGTCATATTTTGCGCTTCATAATGCTCCACACATTTTCAGGAGGACACAAGTCTGGACTTCAGGCAGGCCAGTCTCATACCCGCACTCTTTTACTACAGAGCCGTGCTGTTGTAACACATGCTGTTTTTATTTACATGTTACACAACATCCCAACGTCATTGGAAGTGGAGTTTGTACATGTTGAAACAACAAAGCCATATAGAGGGTTAAGAGACTTAAACTGGGGGCCATGTTTTTGTTCACTTGGTAAATTCAAGTCAAATAGTAGCTCTGTTTTTATCTGTTTTGGTCCCCTCCAGCTCTCCAATTGAATCCTTATCCTCAGAAGACCCCTTGAAATTCAACAACTGCTATCTGAATGTGTATTTCTGCTGTTTGATGCTTCAGTGGTGGTTTATGACAAGTTGACAGGAAACCTTCTCTGGTGTATCTGTGTTAGCTGATGTTACTGAGATGTTGCACACATTCCCTTTCATTAGCTCAGCATTCGTCACAATAACAGAGAATACCATACATAGTATATGTTTACTGTGAGCTGCCACCTTTACACAGAAGCTCTATCTCTTTGTATACATTACAGATTCCTGAGATGCTCACTGTAAATAGCTCTCACCGGACGGGAGGGGTTGTTATTGGGGGTGGAGGGTCTGCCGCTTCGGCTGTAGCATGACTCAATCATTGACTCAGTCTGCAACGAATATTGCTCTGAACAAAGCTAATTTCCTTCACTTAAAAGGATTTACTGGGCCTGGAAACACAGTTCATCTTCATTAAGTCCACCATAGAAAGAGCTCAGAAAAGCTTCAGTGATCAGAAAATATGAATGTTTGCTTCAAAAAGAACATTTGTGATATTGATAGAAGATGCCTTTGACTCATTAGGGACCCTGAAAGCCGTGTATGCTTCTAGTGCCGTCATTATATCTGGATGTATACAAACATTTATGGGATGTAGAGGAAGAAAAACACATTAGAATAGACTTCCAGAGGAGTGTAGTGAGCCAGGATGAAAGGTGGATGACGGAGGAAGGGAAGGAAACCGCGTGAGGGTAAGAAATCATAACAGAGAGAAGCACCTCTACACTCTCTATACATTGTTAACACAAAGAAAAT
>RPOG01006605.1:0-22857 GCA_008086565.1 Thalassoma bifasciatum | reverse complement strand
TCTCTCCCAGTCTGGCCCAACAACCTCTCCTCTTGTTTCTGTCCGTGGAGGATAGAGAGAACAGGCCGAGATGAATGAGAGTAATAACCCGACTGTCAGCAGAGAGAGAGAGCGGTGGGGAGGAGGGTCATGATGGTGTAAACACCAGAGCGAAAGCTTGCAGGTCTGCGGTTCTATTTTTACTACGGCGCAGGGGGGGAGGGAGGTGGAGGGAGGAGAAAATGGAACAGAGGGAGGGGAGAGGAAGTGGTATGAAGATGTGAGTTCTGCATTATTCATGGAGTCGGTGGAGGAGCATGGACGGCACCGGGACGTTTCTCACAGCATGTTAGCTTCAGAGGAGACTCACTTTATTTACAGATTTATGATCAATAACAACTCATAATGCCTGGTTTAGTCTCTTTCAGCACGTTGTTCTGGTTAAGCTGCTTAATAAATGTACAGTTGTGCTCAAAAGTTTACAGACTATGATTTCTTGGCCTTTTCTCAGAGAATATGAATGATAACACAAAAACTCTTCTTTCACTCATGGTTAGTGGTTGGGTGAAGACGTTAATTAACAAACAACTGCTTTTTAAATCATAATGACAACAGAAAGTTCCAGTTCTTAACAGCGTGTATTTCCCCCTTTAACATCAATGACAGCTTGAAGTCTTTTGTGCTGGTTGTGGATGAGGGTCTTTATTTTCTCAGATGGTAAAACTGACCATTCTTCTTGGCAAAAAGCCTCCAGTTCCTGTAAATTCTTGGTCTGTTCTTGCATGAACTGCAGGTTTGAGATCTCCCCAGAGTGGCTCAATGATATTGAGGTCAGGAGACTGAGATGGCCACTCCAGAACCTTCGCTTTATTCTGCTGTAGCCAATGGCAGGTCCACTTGGCCTTGTTGGAACGTTGAAGAATATTATAATTATGATTTAAAATGAGTAAAAAAAGAGTGTTATCGTTTATATTCTCAGAAAAATGGCCAATAAATCATAAAATTCTGCTGAGGTATGTAAACTTTTAAGCACGACTGTAGTTTGTAAGCTACTCATTTCAAAATTGGTCGATTTTAAGAATGAACTGTTCATGATCCTGAGCTGAAAGCATGTTTATAATAAAAACTCCAGGTGTTGACAGGTTAACAGTCACAAGCAGAAAGACGCTTCAGCTCAAGGTTCATGTGGTTTTAAAAATTCTGATTTGGGTTATAAAGAGTAAAAAAGAGAGATTTCAGTTCTGACTCCTCTACAGTTTCTTTGACAAAAAGCCTCCAGTTCCTGTAAATTCTTGGTCTGTTCTTGCATGAACTGCAGGTTTGAGATCTCCCCAGAGTGGCTCAATGATATTGAGGTCAGGAGACTGAGATGGCCACTCCAGAACCTTCACTTTATTCTGCTGTAGCCAATGGAAGGTCCACTTGTCCTTGTGAAAAAAACTGAATGCAATTTTGGAATCAGCATGCCGATTTTAGTTGTAATCTGCATAAAAATCTAACTCAACAGATTTTTTTTTGCAAATTGTTCCCAAGTGTTTTTTAAGAAAACGGTGATTATATGGTTCAAAAACATGGTAGAGAAAAACTGAGATCAGTTTAAGATTCTGCACCCAAAAATTAGTCACAAACATCTGTCAGACCTAACTTAACAAAAATTGTGTTCCCTAGTGTGATGGTCAAAAGTGACAAAAACGGCAAGAAGTAACATTAAAACTTAGTCTCTGGTGGCAACAATGGCAATAAAATTGGGAGAAAACTGAAAAAATTGTCAAAAAGTTACAAAAAATGGCCCAAAACTGGCGAAAAAAGTAGTGAAATGTGACGAAAATGGGTATACATATAAACACAGTGGTGCTCATAAGTTCACATACCCCAGCAGAATTTATGATTTCTTGGCCTTTTCTCAGAGAATATGAATGAAAACACAAAAACTTTTCAGTCACTCATGGTTAGTGGTTGGTGAAGACATTTATTAACAAACAACTGTGTTTACTCTTTTTAAATCATAATGACAACAGAAACTTCCAAAATGACCCTGATCAAAAGTTTCCATCCCCCAGTTCTTAATAGTGTGTATTTCCCCCTTTAACATGACTGAGATGGCCACTCCAGAACCTTCGCTTTATTCTGCTGTAGCCAATGGCAGGTCCACTTGTCCTTGTGTTTTGGATCATTGTCATGTGTGAACGTCCAAGTACGTCTCATGTGCAGCTTCTGGGCTGATGAGTGTAAATTTTCCTCCAGTATTTTCTGATAACATGCTGCATTCATCCTTCATTCATCAGTTTGGACCAAGTTTCCTGAGCCTTTGTAGCTCACACATCCCCAAAACAT
This sequence comes from Thalassoma bifasciatum, assembly GCA_008086565.1. Lineage (NCBI taxonomy): Eukaryota > Metazoa > Chordata > Actinopteri > Labriformes > Labridae > Thalassoma > Thalassoma bifasciatum. Next base: position 20,544 of record RPOG01006605.1, on the reverse strand, counting down.
CAGTGATCCACCTCCGTGTTTCACAGTAGGAATGGTGGACCTTTCATCATAGGCCTTGTTGACTCCTCTCCAAATGGAACAATGTTTATGGTTGTGGACAAAAAGTTCACTTTTGCTCTCATCACTCCAAATGACTTTGTTCCAGAAATTTTGAGGCTTGTCTCTGTGCTGTTTGGCGTATTGTAAGCAGGAAACTTTGTGGCATTTGTGTAGAAATGTCTTTCTTCAGCCCATTTTCCTCAAGTGCCTCCTTATTGTGCATCTTGAAACAGCCAGACCACATTCTNGAAGCACTTTTCTTTGAATTCCCTTTCAGACGGTTGAATCTTCTGTCTTCATGCTGCATTCAGAGTCAGTGGCTGCTCAGTCTGTAGGAAATGTCATGACTCACACGCTGATGACAGCACTTCCTTCAACTAAACAGCTGCTCAGTCAGCAGCAGCAGGTTCCTGCTTCCCTTCTTGTTTTTCTCATCTTTCCCAAAGCAGCTGCGAGGGAGAGAAGTCGAGTTCACTTCAGGCTGAAGATTCTCACTTTAGATTCTTCACATTTCAGTCTCTAAGTTTGTTTTACAGTTTTCTTCGAATCGCTCACAACAACTGGGACATCCTACCTGACGCCCGTACCCTGAATATTCACTCTCCTTTCCACCAGAGGAATCCAGAGTTCAAACATATCAAAAGTGTTGTTTCATCAAATTATTCCAAGTGGTGAAATTTCTCCTGTAAAGTCCGTTGTTTGTCTGTCTGTCGTGTCCGTTCTCATCAATAACAGCAGCTTCACAGTCTTAGAGCATTTCCTCCTCAATGTCAATCTGACAAAGCTGCAAGTCTTTGTTTTCAACAGGGTTCTAGCTGCAAGACTAAAGTGACCCCATCGTTTTCTGTTGAGTTTTCATCCCAGGACAGCTTGTGATAGACAACAAGTGCTCCCTGGTCTTGTGTTAAACCTCGATTAGAGGGTAGTTTATTGACTAACAGGCCTGTCACTCACTTATACAGTAGCCAATCCGCTTAGCTGTAGCCATTTAGATCATTGATGAGACCTAATTATTATCTTATTCTTATTATCTTCATTCACATTCATGTAGAGGAACAATCTGCAACTGGACGAGCACTGACGAAGCTTGTTTTGTTTGCACAGCGTCTTCAGACAAGAGCGTGGACAGTGAGTACAACACTTCCTGGTGTTTCGTCACCTGAGACTAAAATCTCTACACAGGGTTCCTGCAGGTTTCAGTGAGTCAAATTTAAGACATTTTAAGGCCTTTTTAATACCACTTTAAATGAAATGCAAGACCAAAAACACATAAATAAGGTCAATGGTTTCAGGGGTCCTGTTGCATTACAACCAAATCAAAGCGTGTGTCACTCAACGAGATTCATTCAAGTTTACTTTTTGTCTGTTTAATGAACATAAAGTGATCCCCAGCGCTCTCTGGTTCAATAAATGCATGTAAAAGTGCAAACGAGGACGCAGGATGCCGATAAAAATTTATATCAGCAGCTTGTAAGACTTTTCGAAAAGTCCTGAGGAAAAAATAAAGTCAATAAAACATGAACAAATCCTACCTTGACAAATTTAAGATCCTTGAGTAGCTTATTTAAGACTAGAATATAGAATTTTAATGAATTTAAGACTTTTTAAGGCCTTGTAGGAACCCTGTCTAAAACTCCTACAAAGTTTTCCCTGAAAGGCTGAAATTTCACCCAGGTGTAGATGAAAAGGTGGAGAAGTGATGTGGTGGATGTTTCATGTCTGGGATGAAACATGACTTTTTTTGAAACTACAGATTTTGATCTTTCAAATGAGGCGTCACTGATGAAGTTTGACCTTGTGGTTCTTCAGTTATAAGCTTTGAGACATAGTATGGTGTATATGCCAGAGTTCGCCGGGATGTAAAGAATTAAACTTCTCTCCTGTCCTGCAAAACTTTGTGATATCTTAAAAGTCTCTCTCTTGCAGTGAGTTATGTGTGCAGAGTAAACACAGCTTCTCAAACACTCGGCCTGCAAACCAACGTCCTAACTGAGTCCTTGCATATCGGATGTATCTCGTGAAATGAGTTTGCATATCGTGCATACAGAGACGTCTGTGACCTACTTTCTCCCAGATGGGATCCTCGTCTATTCTTAGGGGACGGACGGGCTGACTTCATCTCCTCTCAGCGCGAAAACTTTCTCAACATCCTGCTCGATGCACCTTAGGGCTGAAGGATTTATCAAACACCGTGATCATGTTTTCGCCAAAGCTGCGATTTTTTTTTTTTCTCCTGACTGACCCAGGATCTGTTATATCAGCTGTTTCACACACACCTGTCTTTGAGTGTGAGACTGTTGAGAAAAATCCTTTTTTTTCTTGAGATTGTTGAATTTTGTTTTGAATTGTTTTGTATTTTATTTTATTTAACTTGACACAATTAAGGATATTTTGCACTACATGATTTTTAAAAGTCAAGGGTCAAAGATAGCTCTTTTTGTTCTTCAGTTTTTATAACTAAAAATACAATTTAGAAAGTCTGGTTTAGAAATAAGAAGAATACTCAAAAATTCGACTATTTATCTAAAAATGTCCATAAATGTTTGTTTTTTTGCCTTTTATCCTTTAATTTTGTATTTATTTTGTATAATTTTGACTTAAATCTTAGAATTTTGACTTCTTATATCAAAATTTCAACTTTTTATCTCAAACATTTCCTTTATTTCAAAACTTAGACTTTAGTCATCTTAAAATTTTGACCTTAAATGAGAAAGTTTGGACTTTTTTCCACATAATGTTAAATTTATCTCTTAAACTCTGGAAGTTTATTGACTTTTTGTCGTAGAATTTTGTCTTTATTTCTCAAAATTTCCACTTTTCATATTAAAATATTGACCTTTTATCTCAAAGTTTGAAACAATTCTTACCTTCAGTTTTTATTTTAATCCTCGCATTAGAGAAAAAGCTTTTGATGTTTCAATGGTTTGATGTAATTTTCTGTCAAGTTTGTAAATGTTACTGTAAATTGTGAAAATTTCACTAAAGTTTGATTTAAAGAAAATCGTGAATCGAATTGAAATCGTTGTATCTGCCAGAAAAATCGCAATAAGATCTTTTTCTGGAACCGTTCAGCCCATGATGTTTCCTCTCTGACTGGTTTGTTTTTTACTTATGAGTCACAAACTTCACGACAGAAACCATAAAACCGTTATTTCATCCAAAGTCTCACAGCAGCTGCACACTTTTATGAGTCTGAGCTCTCAGGAAGCTTTTACGAGCAAGAATTTAATTATTATTCATGCCACTCTCTGACACCACCACAGAAACTGTCATCATCTGCATAACTGCGCGAGAGAAAATGAAAATGGAGTTTCTGCGTTGATCTCTCAGCAGGACGAGGGAGAATTTAGCAGAACAGCCTTTTATTGTTGCGCTGCTGGAACACAAAGTTTGTCACGATGCTATAATTAATGTTTCCCAGCACTCTTAATCAAATTACTGCATGACTGAATGCATGCGCTTGTTGTGTAACGTGCCTGTGTGTGTGTGTGTGTGTGTGTGTGTGTGTGTGTGTGTGTGTGTACTCACACAGCAGTCAGTCCAGTAGATGTGCAGGAAGGGGAAGGTGAGCAGCGCCTTGTTGCCCTCCTTTGGGAGCAGCTCCTCTTTAAACTGGACAAAATTAGCTTCAAGGTGGATCATTTTTGGAGCGCGGCCGTACGTCCTGCAGAGAGAGATACCGTTAACACCCGTAACGTACATTTATTAAATAAAATTTCTGCTCGTGTCAGCGGGGTAGCACTCACCTCCTCCACTCCATTGGCTCTCTGGGAAGTTGTTGGGCCAATGAGGTATAAAGAGAGGTAAACAAGCTCTGATCTCCAGCACCTGAGGGGGNCACAGAAACTGTCATCATCTGCATAACTGCGCGAGAGAAAATGAAAATGGAGTTTCTGCGTTGATCTCTCAGCAGGACGAGGGAGAATTTAGCAGAACAGCCTTTTATTGTTGCGCTGCTGGAACACAAAGTTTGTCACGATGCTATAATTAATGTTTCCCAGCACTCTTAATCAAATTACTGCATGACTGAATGCATGCGCTTGTTGTGTAACGTGCCTGTGTGTGTGTGTGTGTGTGTGTGTGTGTGTGTGTGTGTGTGTGTACTCACACAGCAGTCAGTCCAGTAGATGTGCAGGAAGGGGAAGGTGAGCAGCGCCTTGTTTCCCTCCTTTGGGAGCAGCTCCTCTTTAAACTGGACAAAATTAGCTTCAAGGTGGATCATTTTTGGAGCGCGGCCGTACGTCCTGCAGAGAGAGATACCGTTAACACCCGTAACGTACATTTATTAAATAAAATTTCTGCTCGTGTCAGCGGGGTAGCACTCACCTCCTCCACTCCATTGGCTCTCTGGGAAGTTGTTGGGCCAATGAGGTATAAAGAGAGGTAAACAAGCTCTGATCTCCAGCACCTGAGGGGGAGAAAGAAAGTCAAGAAACATGAAGAACGATTAAAACAGATTCAAACGGCTCAAAAGGTTCAAACTCAAACTCAAACTCAAGAGTTAAAGGAAGAGAATAATCAATAAATCAATTAATTGCACAATAATTAAACATGAGCTTAATAACTTTGCCAGGCTGGATGAAGTGTTTCCTGTGTTGCTGTGAGTTTTTTTTTTGTCTGTTATATATTTTGCTTTTTTTTGTGGTTTTTATTCAAGTGAAGTTTTCTGTTTGATATCTTAATATCTGAGCCTAATGTTTAATATATATTGAAGTGCAATTTTATTTACAGAGACTTGATACTTTATTTATTGCTGCAGTTTTGTGTGGTTTTTATTCAAGTGCATTTTTTTGTGAACAGAGACTGACAGTCCGTTTTATTAACCGTTTTTGTTTGTGTTGATTCTCTATTTTGGATATTTACATGATAAAGCCTTCTTCCAATTTCAAATAGTCTAAAGAAACAAAAGGTTATTTATCTTGAAAAGGGTGTACTTGCACTTTTATACCATTATTATAGTTGAAAATGGTATCAAAATGGCAATATTATTGTTAATCTCAATAATTTAGATAATCAACTCCGGATCATAGCACTGCCCCCACAGGCTCGTACAGTAGGCACTCGGTATGATGGGTGCATCACTTCACCTGCCTCTCTTCTTACCCTGATGCGCCCATCACTCTGGAACAGGGTAAATCTGGACTCATCAGACCACATGACCTTCTTCCATTGCTCCAGAGTCAAATCTTTACGCTCCCTAACAAACTGAAGCCTTTTTGTCTTTTATATCTTCCTATTTTTATGTCTATTTGTCATGTCTTAATGTTTGTCCACATGTGAAGAAATTGGCAAATAAAATTGACTTTGACTTTAAACATTCCTTAGAGATTCATTCAAGCCCTAAAGACCAACAAACAAAGCTGAAAATCACACCAATCCTGCTGATATTGTATCGGATCAATATCGGTATAATCTGAATCAGAAGTGAAAAAGTTGCATCTGGACCCCCCTTGCTACGACCAAGTGTTAAAGGAGCAAAAAAAAACAAAAATGTGCAAGTTAATGAACATATTGCATGTTGCAAATTTTGCAAGCATTAAAAGAGTGCATGCAGATAAAGTAATTATTTCTGTTCATTGTTTTTAATGTGAATATTTTATTATCATACTATGATTTTAAGCATTACTAATTTCTTTTTGATCACTCTTTTAAAGGTGGGGTCTGCAGGAATTTCCGCTACTGCTTGTAAACACAACATCCAAACGGCCCAGCAGGATTATTCCTGTGAAAGCTGACACGTAATTTTTTAGGAAAATCCTGCAGACCCCACCTTTAAGTTGTGTTAATAAATACTTCAGCTCTGAAACCAATGAATATTCCTGTTTATTATTCGTGATTTCAGTATCAATCAAAATAATTTTGATGATTAATTTTGCCATAATCGTCTAGCCCAGGGGTGTCCAAGCTTTTTCCTAAAATGGTCGTATTGGAAACTGTAAAAATGACCAAGGGCCGGCGTCTCTTATGGACGTGTTTACTAACAGTGAAAGTTACAAATGAGCGCTTCAATGGACAACTATTTCTTTTTAGTGGTTTCTGAAAAAGACAAACAAAAAAGTTATTTCGTCAAACATGCTTGTGCTGTTATTGCAGACTTTTGACATAAAACCAAACCTGGGAGAAATATGTAACAATCTTATAGCAGGATCAGGATCTGGACTTTATCATGTTTGTTAACACGACAATTATAAAAACATTTTAAACCCCAAATATCTCTGATCCTGCATTCTGAACTGTTTTATGCTTCAACTTTTGTCTTTTTTTGACCATTTCATATCTTTAATTCAGCTTTTTGGTTCTCTAATGTGTTTTTTTTAATTCTAAACAACTCATGAAACACATTTTGCATCACGCCAAATGCATTTAAACGTCAGCTGTAAAAGTTGTTGAGTTTTTGCTGATTGTACAGAGCTTTAGCTTTAGAAAGTTGCCTATGCACAGTCCAAATCTTTGCAAAACGTTACCAGATACATTCAGATTTATTTCAAGCACTTGACAGAAAATGTAAATGTAAACAATTAGAACATGATTAATGTAAGTGACAAAACTAACACATGGTAAGATGAGAGCTGGGGGCCGCTTGAAACTACACGGCGGGCCACAATTGGCCCCGAGCCGTGGTTTGGACATCCCTGGTCTAGCCCTAAAAGGCGCGACAAAAATGTTAAAATTTGATCGAAACTTAACGAAAGATTAAGAAAAACTCAGACTCTTTTCCCCACAATACAACATCTGCACACTCTGAAACAGTTTGCCTGGAAGAAAATCAAGAACTTTTCCTCAGGTTGAACTTTCTGAAGGTCAAAGATAATGACGCTGCGCTGCTTTAAAACCACCTGAGTGAAACACATCCCTCCCTCTCTGTCTCTGTTCAGGGGGCTGATAAACACCTTCAGCAAACCCAGAGAGTCTGAAGTGTGATTCTGATGATCAGGATTGTGGAGACGGATGCTGAGCGTTTGCCAGGAACTTCCTGATTCACGGCCAAGTTCATCAGACTTTCTGCAGGTCAGCGTCCTGAAGCGCCCTTCCACTGTGCTCTCTCCAAACAGCTGCATAATTTAATAAAATATTTACCCCTCATATTTCTGCACCAGGATGCAGTTAGTCTTCTGTTTTATCCTCCACATATATCATGGAGGAATCTAACTCTGCTGCATTTTCTATGTGAAAGAAATCAAACCTCGAGTCCAGAAACTGTTGACACCTTAATGCTCCAATTTATCAAATATTACTGCGGGAAAAACACAGAAACATTACTCTGTGATTCTGACCTTAACACTGACACCCAGGATTTGTAAAATCCCTGATCAGACCGGACAGAAATAGCCGCAGCTTTCTTCGCCAATGCCCCGTTTTAGCAGCACTCAAACCATCGTTCACGGCCGCTGTGTTTTTTTAGATTTGATCAACAGAGACTTGGAAGACTGAGTTTCTTGTTCAAGCTCCACTGGAAGTGGGCCAAATCAAACAAAGCGCATCAAAAGTCTTTTAATAAATACTCCCTGAAGGTAAAGAGGATCCGGTCCTTCAGTGTTAATGTCAACACCAACAAACATCCTGCACAACCAACGCTGGAACTTTCTAAAAGCTGCAACGTGCTGAACCCTCGGTGGGTGAAGACGAGGGCTGAACGATTTATCATTTTCTGATCGAAATCGCAATTTCAGACATTGTGATCATGTGATCGCTAAAGCTGCGATTTCTTTCTTTTGCTCCTGACTTCAATCATTTTTTCCTTGGGATTGTTAAATTTTGTTTTTAAATTGTTTTGCACAACATTATTTTTAAAAGTCAAGAATCAAAGATAGCTCTTGTTGTTCTTCGATTTTTAGAACTAAAAATACAATTTGAAAGTCCAGTTTAAAAATAAGAAGAATAGGTGTTAGACTCAGGGTTTAGAGAAAAGTCGAAATTCGACTATTTATCTAAAAATCTCCTTTTTTTTTTTTTTTTTTTTTTTTTTTTTTTTTTTTTTTTTTTTTTTTTTTTTTTTTTTTTTTTTTTTTTTTTTTTTTTTTTTTTTTTTTTTTTGCCTTTTATCCTTTAATTTTGTATTTATTTTGTACAATTTTGACTTGAATCTTAAGAGTTTTGACTTTTTATATCAAACATTGCCTTTATTTCAAAACGTAGACTTTAGTCATCTTAAAATTTTGACCTTAAATGAGAAAGTTTGGACTTTTTTTTCACATAATGTTAAATCGATTTCTTAAACTCTGGAAGTTTATTGACTTTTTGTCGTAGAATTTTGTTTTAATCCTTTTTTCCTTGGGATTGTTGAATTTTGTTTTTAGTTGTTTTGTATTTTACTTTACTTGACACAATTAAGAATATTTTGCACTACATCATTTTTAAAAGTCAAGAATCAAAGATAGCTCTTTTTGTTCTTCGGTTTTTAGAACTAAAAATACAATTTGAAAGTCCAGTTTAGAAATAAGAAGAATCGGTGTTAGACTCAGGGTTTAGAGAAAAGTCAAAATTCGACAGTTTATCTTAAAATCTTCTTCTTATGCTAGAATTTTGTATTTATTTCGTATAACTTTGACTTAAATCTTAGAGTTTCGACTTTTTATCTCAAACACTGCCTTTATTTCAAAATGTAGACTTTTTATCTTAGACTTGTCTTGTTTTTTCATTTTCTGATTATTTAATTATGTTATTTCATTGATTATTTACCTAGGTTTCTATTTTTCATGTTAGTGAAATGCTTTTTTATGCTTTTTAAAGATTTCATCAGTTTTAATCCCCGATAATGGTATCGAATATCAAACATCTTCCTGCGTATCGATATCGGGTTCGAAATTTTAGGTTTGTGACAAATTTATTGACACCAGTATTTTCACTTATGGCTTATTGGCCTCCTTGACACCAAATAATTTGATTTGCATCAGCCCTGAATAAAAACATTATGCTTATTATTATATTATTATACTTATTCAACACCACATCGAGCAGTTTGAATCCATTTCTTTTCACCAGTTTGTGAAATTGGAGTAAAATACTCTGATCTGAGCCAAATTGCATGAGTAAAATGCTGCAGAATATTTAAGCTGATGCATCCATTTGCAGAAGCAGTAATTCATCTCTGCACGGTCTTAAAGCTCCACTGTGCTGAAAAAGAAAACTCAACCTACAAAAAGGCCAACTTCAAACACAACCAAACACGACTGAGCAAAAGTAAATATCAGCGTTAACCGTGGCACAAGTGCATGAGCGTGTTTACACATGGACTGAGATAATCATTACACAACAGCAGAGTCTGATACTGAGACACCTGGAACAGAAGAGGAGACTCAGCTTTTAGGGTTTTAACTTTTGTGCAAAATATTCAGAGATAAATGCTCCTGTCAATACACACGTCCACCAACGCCTTCCTTGAAACAATTATGAGTATTTTGTTATAATTTTATTCATTGCATGTTTTGAAAGTAGCTACATTGTGACTTAAAATCTAGTTTCGTGCAACTAAATCTCATATATCTGCTTTTTTTGCCCNATTCTTACATTTTTTTTTTTTGAATTTTTAAATCTAAAAAAAAAAAAGTCAGAATTCTGAGATTAAAGTCAGAATTCTGAGAAAAAAGTCAGAATTCTGAGAAAAAAGTCAGAATTCTGAGTTTAAAGTCAGAATTCTGAGATTAAAGTCAGAATTCTGAGATTAAAGTCAGATTTCTGAGAAAAAATTCGGAATTCTGAGAAAAAAGTCAGAATTCTGAGTTTAAAGTCAGAATTCTGAGATTAAAGTCAGAATTCTAACTTTTTTCTCAAGATTCTGACTTTTTTTTTTTTGAATTTTTAAATCTAAAAAAAAAAGTCAGAATTCTGAGAAAAAAGTCAGAATTCTGAGATTAAAGTCAGAATTCTGAGTTTAAAGTCAGAATTCTGAGATTAAAGTCAGAATTCTGAGAAAAAAGTCTGAATTCTGACTTTTTTCTCAGAATTCTGACTTTTTTTGGGGGGGGGAATTTTTTTTTTCTCAGCGGCACTAATCCTCTTCCTCAATTTTTTATTTTCCCCCCTTTATTGAAATTTTAAGCTCTTGTACTGGAGGAGTGGGTCTTTTTGTATAATTTTTTTTCTCTTATTTTTTTCATGTGTGCACAAACATGTATATGTAGAAGCCCATTTCTGCTAGTTGGAAAAAAAATTAAAACAAAATACTAGCTTTTTTGTTGTTGTTTTTTTCTTCAGCTCATTTTGAGTCAAATTTACAGGATTAAAATCAAAATTTTGAGATGAAAAGTCGAAATTTTGAGATTAAAAAGTCAAAATTATGACACCAAAAAGTCAAATTCTGAGTTGAAAGTCAAAATCTGCTATACTAAAAGTCAGATACATAAAGTAAAATGTGGAATTGAGAGATAATTTGAAATTAAGAGATAAGAAGTCAAAATTTCAAATTAAAAGTCAACATTTTGAGGACAAAATGATAAAATTTTCAGATAAACGGTCAAATTTTGGGATAAAATTTGAAATTAAGAAATAAAAAAATCATTATTTTGAGCTTAAGCACAAAATAATGTATATGAAGGTCAAAATTTTGAATTAAAGGGTGAAATTATGAGGTAAACAGCCAAAATTTTGAGATATAGCAGCATAATTATGCGAAAAAAAGGTCAATTTCTTGAATAAAAGTCATCTTTATAACATAAAGGTCAAAATCTTAAGATAAAAAGTTAAAATTCTGAGATCATTAAGTCACATACTGAGGGTATGAAAAAATTGAGGGTATTTTTGAGTTAAAAGTCAAAGTTTTGAGGACAAAATGATAAAATTATGAGTTCACAGTCCAAATTTTGAGATAAATTTTGAAATGAAGAGATAAACAGTCATAATTATGAGTCCAAGGACAAAATAATTAATAATACAGACAAATTATGATGTTAACAGCCAAAATTGTTTAGATACGCCAGCATAATGATGAGATAAAAAGTCAAAATTTCTTGATTAAAAGTCATGATTATGACATGAAGGTCAACATTTGAGATTTAGAGTCAAAATTATGTGATCATTTAATCAAATTCTGAGATTAAAGTCAAATATTTGAGATAAAAAGTAGAAATAATGCAATATAAATTAAAATTGAGGGTATAAAAGTAAAAATTTTGAGTATTAAACTCAAAGTTCTGAGGAAAAACCACTGAAAATTATGAGATAAACAGACAAAATTTTGAGTTGAAGGACAAAATAATGATTAAAAAGTCAAAATTTTCAGTTATAGGGTGAAATTATGAGGCAAACAGCCAAAGTTTTGGGACACAATGGCATGATGACGAGATTAAAGTCAAAATTTGAGATAAGAAGTCAAACCTCCAAAGACCACTCAACAAAAAAAATTGGACCACAACACATTTTTTTCAAGTTATGAGAAAAAAACATATCTCCTCACAATAACCCATAATGTATTTCTTTAATTCTGTTCAATAGCAAAAGAAATAGATGAAATATACTGAATACACAGATGACAAAAGAATAGTGTTGATTACATTAATGCACAAAAAAGAATAGAGTTTAAAAATAAGCTGATGTCTTTTACAATTATGAATGTGGATGTCAGATTTCTGTCCAGTCTTGTTCTGTAAAGTGGGGAGAAATGCTGCCACCTAGTGGAAGAACCTCACATTGTAGAGAAAATCTCAATGGCTGTATTTAAATAAATTAAAATCACTTTGAATATTTCTTTTGTCCTCCATCCTTCGACTCTGTTCCTCTCGATTCCTCCTCGTTGTTTTCTCCTCCTTCTTCAGTTGCACTTTTCTCTTCTGTCTCATCTTCAAGTTCAATCTCAGCTCCATCACCTTTCCCAGGTCTGTCATCTCCTCTGTCTTTACTCTTTTCTTCTTCATCTTCTATTACCTGACCCTGATTGCCCGGCTCCTTCACGCCTGATTGATCTCCCTCCACCATCCTCTCCACCTCTTTGCTGCTCTTGGTGCTCTCTCCGTCTCCTTCTTTGGTCACCTCCTTCCCGTCGTCTCCCTCTTCTTGTTTTTTCACTTTTACATCTGAGCCCTTCTCTTCTTCTCCTTCTGCCTCTTCTCTCTCCCACCCCACCTCTCCTCCCACTCCTTCACCTCTCCTCTCCCCGTCCTCTCCTCCTCCGTCTCCTGGCAGCTGCGTCCCCAGAGCGGCCACCTCCCATTCCAGCTGCTCCACCCGGGCCTGCATCTTGCGGTTGCTCGACTCCAGCTCCACCATGAGTCGAGCCAGTTTGGTTTGCTGCGTTTCCAAGTTCTTTTCCAGCCTTTGTATTTTCGTTTCAACTTTCTCTTCCTCCGCCTGCGCTCCCTCCCCGCTCTCCTCCAACATGCCCATCTTAGTGAGGATCTGTCGGCCTTTCTCCTCCAGGTGACACTTGGCTGCGGGGAACTCTGACAGCACGTCCGTCAGATCTTCTTTGGAGAGGCTGAAGAGGTCGGAGTAGCCGATGCTTCGGATGTTGGCAGTTCGACGGTTGCCTGACTTGTTTCCTACAAAGAAAAACATTTTTATTATCCCAGTGAAGTTAGGATGTGGTGAAAAACATAAATAAAACAGAATAGAATGATTTTCAAATCCTGTTGAATCTATATTCAATTGACCACACTACAAAGACAAAATATTTATTGTTCAAACTGATGATGAATGCTGAAAAAACAGCTGTTTGGATCATTCCACAGGTGAACAGGTTGATTTAAACAGGTGAGTGTCATGATTGGATATAATAATAATAACTTTATTTATAGAGCACCTTTAAAAACAACAGTTCGCAAAGTGCCTTACAGCAAGGACAAAATCAACAAACAAATAAACAAACAATCAACAAACAAACAAGCAGTGAATCAAATAGCGAGCAACAATAAAAATTAATAATCATACGGACCAATCAAAATTAAAAGAGGAGAGAACTCAGGCAGTGCAAGACCCTATGCTGAGACCATGAGGACTAGAGGTGAGAAGGAGTAAAAGAGCAAACAGGAACAATATAGAGGATAAAAACAAGAATGAAATATATCAGTGAATAAATAAGGTAATAAAAGGATAAAACAGCCTAAAAATTAAAGTGGAAATGAAAACTGGAGCGCTCAACTCATTGAAAATAATTGAATAAATAAATAAAAACATAAATAATTAAAATAAACTCGTAAGTGAATGAATAAATAAGGAGGTAAATAGATAAATAAATAAGTGAGTCAGCTCTGTAACAGGGTGGTAAAAAATACAAAAGACGACAATAGGATATAAAAGAAGCATCCCCAAAAGGCTCAGTCCAGGTTCACCACTTTGTCAACAACTGCGTGAGCAAATAGTCCAACAGTTGAAGAACAATGTTTCTCAGGAATTGATGGATTCCATCATCTACAGTCCATAATATCATCAAAATATTCAGAGAATCTGGAGAAATCTCTGCACGTAAGCAGCAAGGCCCAAAACCAACATTGAATGGCCGTGACCTTTGACCCCTCAGGCGGCGCTGCATTAAAAACCCACATCATTGTGTAAAGGATATTAGCACGTGGGCTCAGAAACACTTCAGAAAACCATTGTCAGTTAACACAGTTCATCACTACATCTACAAGTGACAGTTCAAACTCTACCATGCAAAGACAAAGTCACACATCAACAACATTTATATTTCAGCACGACAATAAAACCAAGACACATTCTGCTCCTGTTACAACAGCGTGGCTCCGTAGTAGAAGAGTGCAGCTACTAGACTGACCTGCCTGCAGTCCAGACCTGTCTCCCATTAAAAATGTGTGGAACATTATGAAGAACAAAATACAACAACAGAGACTTTGGGACTGTTGATCAACTGAAGTTGTTCATCAACAAGAATGTGAAAGAATTCCAGCTCCAAAGCTTCAACAATTAGTGTCCTCAGTTCACAAACAAAGGTGATGAAACACAGTGGGAAACATGAACCTGTTCCATCAAATTCAAAATGAGTGAATATTTGAGTGAAAGTTTATCAGTTTGAACAATAAATGTCTTTTCTTTGTCGTTTATTCTATTGAATATACGTTAAACAGGATTTGCAAATCACTGCTTTTCTTTACTCTTTGCACAAAGGAATTGTGGTTGTAAATCTTGAGTAATATGTGCTCCAGTTTAATACGAAGCACTCGACACCTGGCTCACCTTTAATGTTGAGGATACTGATTTCCCCGAAGAAGTTCCCCTCACTCAGCACAGCAAACTCTGTGACGCCATCGTCTGCAACAACCGCGAGTTTTCCCTCTCTGATGATGTACATTTCATGACCCACGTCTCCTTTCCTGCACACGTACTCTCCTGGACTGAACACCTGCATAAAAAGCACAAGACATTCCTCAAACCCGTCCTTACTCAACTACTTCTTTATGTCTCAGTGTTCTCTCCCTGACCTGAGGGTTGAGTTTGAGCACCAGCTCCTCCAGCAGACTGGTCTCGCAGCTCTGGAAGATGGTGACTTTGGAGAGCGTGGGAAGGTGAACGCTGACGGCGATCTCTGTCCTCAGGTGAACAGGAAGCTGCTGCAGGATTTCGTTCTCCCTCATGATCTTCTTGTTGATGTGAAGATGCTGGTACCAGTTATCGATGCGCTGACGCAGCTCTTTGCTGATGTGGTGGCTGCGTAGATATGCTTTAACCTGAGGACGGAGGAGAGAACGAACACTGTTATAAATATAAAGGAAGTTGAAAAAGCCTTGAAAGCGGTGATTCCCAACCTTATTTAACCCATGACCTCACGCTTACATCATAATTTTCCAGCAACCCCAAACACATATTCTTTCCAGACAATGCCCTAACAATGACATAACTCACCTTTAGGACGCTTTCAGTGTCTGCTCACTAACTTTCATGACCAGAGGCGAGCACAGACATTTTGAAGGGCAGAGGTGAAAGAAAAAAAGGCAAATACATCGTACATTTTGGCTCCCATGAGTGCACTTTTGCACGTTTTGGCTCCCAAGAGGGAACTTCCTCATATATTTTTGCTCCAGAGAGGAGACAACTAGGTTTTTTGATCTGGAGAGGAGTGCACTTTCACACGTTTTGCTCCATAGAGAGCATTTCAGCATTTGTTTTGGCTCCCCAAAAGTACACTTTTGCACACTTTGGCTCCAAAAAAGACACTTTTGTGTGTTTTTGGTGCCTTAGAATGTAGTTTTGCTCATGGTTTTGCTCTGAAGGGGGCACTTTCACATGTTCTTGGTCCCAAGAGGCCACTTTAATGTGTCGTGGCTCCCAAAAGGGCACTTCCGCACATGTTTTTTTCTCCAAAAAGGGCACTGTTTAGATGCTTTTTTTTCTCCCATAAAGATACTTCTGCATATTTTGGCTCCCAAGCAGGCACTATTACATGTTTTTGCTCCCAAGAGGGAACATTTTTTCAAATATTTTTGCTCCCTCGAGGTCACTTATGCACATTTCTGCTTCCAAGAGGACAGTTTTGTGTGTTGCGGCACACTAAAGGGTACATTTGCTCATGATTTTGAGCCAAAAAATGCACATTTTGGATTCATCCAAGACACTTTTGTGTATTTTGGCTCCCAGGATGTTCCTTTCACACATGTTTTTGCTCCAAAAGGGGCACTTTTAGATATTTTTATCTCTCAATAAGATATCTCTACATAATTTCGCACCCAAGAAGTACTTTCTTAAATTCTTTTGCCCTAGAGCAGTGGTTCCCAACCTTTTTCAACTCAGGGCCCACTTTTACGTTTCAGAAATGTTTGTGGCCCACCTCCAACCCGATAAATACAGAGGATATAAAATGCCCCAATGACCCACAATGTAACAGATTCTGAGCCAAAAACAAAATAACTTTATGCCAAATAAGCAACAATTTGTTACAGTTTGAGTCATTTTTTAAGTTTTGGGCTCTGCACTATGGTAACATTTTGAACACGTTATTACATTTCAGGTTTTATTACATATTGTGTCATGGTTATGTTTTGGGTCATGTTACCTACTGGCCACTGACATACCTTCTCGCCTTTGTATACATTAATAGTTGAGCATTTTTAATATCCTGACTGAGATTGTAACTGAGTTTTAACATTTAAAATATTCTGTTTATTTGTATCTTTATTTATTTATTTGTATCTTGTATCTTTATATAATTACACTCCACTAAAATCAGACTATTTTGGAAATGATTTGGAGGCCCACTTGCAAAACTTTCAAGGCCCACCAGGGGGCCGTGGACCACAGGTTGGGAATCACTGTACTAGAAAGCACTTTTGCATTTTTTTGCTCCCCTGGGGACTCTTTTGTGCACTTTGGCTCCCAGGAGGACACCTTTGAACATGTTTTTTTTCTTTTTTTACCATGAGTGTTCTTTATTGTGGCCCCCAGGAGCTCAGTTTATCACATCTTAACCAGCCAAAGAGGCAGATTAGTGTAGTTTGCCGACCACGGGGAGCTTAAGCATTTGTTACAGCTCTTAAGAGGGCACTTTAAAGCACATTCTGTCTCCAAAGCGAGCACCTTAGAGTGCATTTTTTCATCAACTAACCTCAAGGTTGAAAAACACAGCTCTAGAGTCAATGAAAAGTTTCCTCCAACAGTTTCTTACCAGCTCATGGTTTGGAAAGAAGACGTTATCTCGGTCTCTGAGACTTGTGATGACATTCCCGACATTCCCAACGATGGACGCAAAGACCAGCACCGCAATGAGCAGATCTGCGATCATGAACAAGTACTCCTCCTCTCTTTTGGGCAGCGGGGTGTCTCCCACCGTGGTGAAAATCTGAGCGGAGAACCAGAAGCAGTAGATGTACTGACGACGCATGGAGGCAAACTCCGGGTCGGTGATGTTGGGGTAAACCCAGCGATCACTCCCGAAGCCGATGTAGCTGGACAGAGCGAAGTAGAGGCAGGCGTTCCAGTGGATCAGCACGAAGATGTAGATCATGAGTTTGGAGATGCGGAAAGTGTTTGGGTAGGAGGTTCTGGTCTCCATGCGGTCCAGGGCTTCGTTGAGTCTTGGGATTCGCAGCAGGCGGTTGATTCTCACCATCGGTGCCTGGATCCCAAAGACCAAGTAGAGGAGGTCGGTGGGCAGCAGAGAAACCACGTCTCTGAAGAAACGTAGAGAGTGCAGGTAACGCTTCTTCAGCTGGTTTATGTCCCTGATCAGGATCCCCTGATCCAGGTAACCTGCAGAGAGAAGAACAGCTCAGTAACTCACAGCTCGGTGCTCTGAGACGTGTCAGTAACGTTAGTGAATCCTGGTTGTGTCCTACCAGAGCTCATCTACCAACTCCAACCTCACCAAGCAGAGCAAACGTAACCTGGCTCTTCATTTTATTGATAGACTCTCAGGTTTGAACAGATCACTGCAGAATAACTTTAGCCTTTAGCTCATTTTTTAGCCCATAGCACGTATTTTAAGCATTTCCTGGTACTTTAGCCTGGAGCTCATGTTTTAGACTTTTGGCTTGTTTTTCAACCAGTAGCTGGTGCTTCAACCTCTAGTTTGTTTTTTAGCCTTTTGCTTGTGTTTTAACAATTTGTTGGTGCTTTAGCCTAAAGCTCGTGTGTTTACCTTTAGCCCATGTTTCAGCCTCTAGCTTCTGTTTTAGCCTTTTGTTTGTTTTAGCATTAAGCTTGTGTTTGAGCCTTTTTGTCCTGTTTTAGCCTTTAGCTCCTGTTTTAGCCCAAAGCCCATAATTTTAACCTTTTGTTTGTGATTTAGCCTTTTGTTCGTTTTAGCCTTAAGTTTGTGTTTTGGCCCTTTTTCCTGTGTTTTAGCCTTAAGTTTGAGTTTGATTGTTTGTTTTTTAGCCTTTAGCTCATGTTTTAGCCGTGATGTTGTCATAGAGACTTTGACTTGCCATAAACCCATCCGGTTCACTCTGACCTAATCTAAATCTGAATAATAGCATTTAGAGAAAACCCATTTAAGCGCTGATAAACTCATTCTAAATTCTGGAATATGATCAAGCAAAAATCTAGATTTCAGACTTTTTTAAGATCTATTAAAAACTCCTCACTGTCCCTTTAAAAATGCAGGTTCATGCATTTATTTCCTGCTGGTTTGTTTACTCCAATAGTTTGTGCACATTACTGTCAAAACTCACTGTTAATGCATAACACCAACCTGTGTGAACGGTGATGATCATGTCTGTTATATACATGAGATCAGCCAGATAATCCAATGTGAGCCACACAGGGAGGTAACTCAGAGCGATGGTTGAGAAACACGTCCTGAGGAAACAAAAAGACAAATGAGGATGTGAAATGAATTCAGTGCATGAATTAAGTCACTTTTGTTTGTACCTCAGGATGATGATGACTGTATTGTAGATGATGGGAAAGATCATGAGCTGCAGCCAGATGTAATAAAACTGTTCAGCAGGATCCACAGACCAGTTCTTCCAGCTGAGAGGAGTTAAGATTCACAGATGTGTTTAGTTATGCTAAAATAAAAATAATCCAGCTTATTCACTCATTTCATGACTTACTTGACATCCAGCTTCGTGTTGAAAGTGTTGTTTGTCTGTTTTCCTCCCTCTTTGACTCCATCTCCTCCCTCCTCCTCCTCTTTCTGGCCTCGGTGCCACCTGAGCAGCCTCTGCCACTGCTTCCCTCTGACACTCACCTCCCCTGATTTATCCATCCTCCAGTACTTTAACCTTTAACTAACACATCTTCGCTGTCACTGATACTCCTCTGTGCTCCTTTCTGACCCAGAAACTCCAGCTTTGTGTGTCGCAAATCTAACAATGGCTTTGATTTTCTCTGCTCACCTGAGCTCTGCCTGGTGAAGCTGGTCTCTATGGGAGGAAACCACAACAGATGTCAGGAGTCCTGAGGGGATTCTTGACTCACCTGGAGCAGCAGAGAGGTCTTCATCTGAACATCACTGAGAGTGAGAGATGACAAACAGCAA
Source organism: Thalassoma bifasciatum (assembly GCA_008086565.1). Lineage (NCBI taxonomy): Eukaryota > Metazoa > Chordata > Actinopteri > Labriformes > Labridae > Thalassoma > Thalassoma bifasciatum. The sequence continues at coordinate 1,640 of RPOG01006605.1, read as the reverse complement.
CCTGTAGAGAAACAAGGAGACGCTTTTAATAAACAGAGAGGAAAATAAAGGTAAAAAAAATCATGAGTCTGGCATGTTTTTTGTTTGAATGTCAGAAAATTAGTTTGAAATATTCGTAATAAAAAACAATGGTCGGTTGGACAATTGGTTTTTACTATTCACTATTTAATTCATCTGCATTACATTTGCATCTTGCTTAATTTGATAATAAATTGTCCTGCCAAGTCTAACAATTGCTCATTTGAAATAAAAGTCAAATCAAAGAGATAAAAAAGTCACAATTTCAGCTTTTTGGTCTCACTTTACTATTTTTTACATTAATAATCAAAATTTTTGACGACTTCATTTTGAAATTCGGACTTTTTAATCCCAAAATTTTGACTCGACATGGGCAAATAAATAAATAACAATTCTAAACAAAGCCAAGGTTTTATTTTTTACTTTTTTAACTATCAGAAATGAGCTCCAACACCCCAGTAATGATCAAATGTGTAGTAAAGCAAACTACAGGTTATTGTGAAATGAAATCTAACTGAAAGAAAACAGCAGGAATATATTAAAGAATACAAGCCCCATATTTTAGTTTTTTTTTTTTTTTTTTTTTTTTTTTTTTTAAACAAATTGAGTCAGGATTTTAAAATACAAAGTAAAAATTTGGACTTTTTATCTCTAATATTTACTTTTTATAATAATAATAATAATACATTTTATTTATAAAGCGCTTTTAAAAACACTCAAAGACGCTGTACAGAAGATAAAAACAGCAAATAAAACATCACAAAGTAAAAATTACAGGTTTTAGAGCAGATAAAAGCCATTGACTACATTTAAAAGCAGTCAAACATTAAAAGCAATTCTATAATGGTGGGTTTTGAGGAGGGTTTTGAAGGTGGACATGTTTTGGAGGTGAGGTGGTAAAGCGTTCCAGAGGGTGGGGGCGGAGACAGAGAAAGCTCTGTCCCCCCAGGTTTATCTTTGAATCTTGACCCTCTTCTCAAAGTTTCAACTTTTATCTAAAAAATTATATCTTTTTTATCATAAATTTAGAATGACACTGTAGAATGAATCCAAAAAAGCCCATTTGTAGTTGGGTCAATGAGGTGACGTCCCTTTTTTTGTGTCCGAGTGTAATATTTCCTTCCATCATGAATTGAGTATTTCATCACATGTATTTCTTTATTCTATGAAACCTGTGTTATTTGAACACATCTTTAAACTATTAAAATAAAACATGTTTTTTTGTGTTTTGGTTCCTCAAACCCCCAAAATGTCAGGTGGTGCAACCGTCCTGACAAGTATCCACAGTAATTAAACTCTAAAAATTGAATGTCAATTATTGTAAATGGAAATTAAAAATACAGTGGAATTATTTTATGCTTGAACCTTTTTAAATAAAACATTCTTTGCAAATAAAAAGAATTTTAAAGCTGTTAAGAAATTTAAAAACTTTTGTCCCGTAATTTTCACCTTGTCAAATGTCAGGGTGGTGCAACCGTAACATTAGACTTTTATTTTAAAGTGAAGAGAATAAAACAGGAAACAGGAAACTGCATCAGCCAGAGGAGCCCAAATGACATTTGTGACCAAGTGGAAAAGTTTGTAGATTTCTCTGAAAAACTGATAAAAAAGGTTTTTTCACT